>VTPC01089303.1:27441-59336 GCA_011009095.1 Ignelater luminosus
TTTTTACATCACTTACTGCTCCTAGCAGATCATCTCTTGAGTATCTCTCTTCTGTTTTCTTCTTAATATATTTTCTAGGCATTTTTTATTTTTCCGAAAAAATATGTTTATAAGAATAAGTCACTGTTTACAATTACCCCAGACTACCGTTTACAATTTCCTCATTCGTATATTTTGAAGGGGTAATTGTAAACGGTATTTGCTTCTTCTCGTCTGTAATTTTCAAGGTTATGCAACTAAAACGCGTTTATTTACATACAAAGCGATACCCACATAAACAACAACACTTCCAAACTTACCGTTCAGTCCCTTGGAATTCCAGTATAAATTAATGCTAAATCACAAACTTCAAAACGCCGCATGTAACTTATTTGTTTACGCTGCGTCGACGCCAATGATTTAAATTATTCTGTTCGGCAATAATCATGGATCTGTCAACTGGCGTAAGTGCGCGAAAATCTTATATTTTAAATAATCTACAGACCTATTAATTACCCCTAGTTTACATTTACCCTACTTCACCCTACAACCACACTTCAATTTATGCAGATAAACCTGCAAACTATTTTTAAAAAGATAAAAGCATAATAATTTTTGATCTGGAATTTTAATATAATGTTAATATAATTTAATCTAATTGTGTCTTGTGACATAATTAGAATTCATACTTGGAATATCAGATCGTGGAACAGAAGAGAGGAGGAAGCAATCATAGAAATAGAAGATAAGAAGATAGATATATGTACCTTATCCGAAACAAACAAGAAGAGAAAAGGAACTCAGCCCATTAATAACTACGACTTAATATTATAGTGGAGTAGATAAGTACACACGAGCAAAAGCGGGTGTAGGGATTCTAACCCATAAATAATATCAAAACAATATAAAACATGTAGATTATGTATCATAGAGAATACTAGCAATAAGAATGAAAACAAATACAAACCAGAAAAAATTTAACATAGTATCAATTTACGCCCCAGAAGATTCTAAACCACAAGTTGAAAAAGATATATTTTATAAAAAACTACAGACAACTATGAATAAAATAGCACCAGAAAAATTTACAATCATAGTGGGTAATTTCAATGCAAGAGTAGGGGACCATATAATACCAAGCATAAAAAAAAAGTGAATGAAGAAACCATCAATGATAATGGAGAGAAAATGATTGAAGTTTGCACAACTAATGAACTTAGAATTAACAACACCATTTTCTATCATAAAATACAACATGAATATACTTTCGTGAACACGAGAGGTCAAAAATCAATAATCGATTATATCATAACAAATAAATATACCTACACAAAATAAATACTGGATATTCGATGTTTAAACTCTGCTGACATAGAAAGAGACCACAGCCAATTACTAGGAAAGATTACAAATCGATACTACAGGGAAGAAAGTAAAACCAGAATTTATAGAAAAACTCAACATCAATTCCATCTACGAAGAAAGCACAAGAATCTTATACACTCAGAGAATAAACAATAAAATACAAAACAACGTGATAACAAAAGATGATGATGTGGAAAATAGCTGGTTGAAATTAAAGACTAACATACTCAAAGCGGCAGAAGAAGCACTGGAAATGAATAAAACACCATTTGACTTACAAAACAGCAAAGACAAATACAAAATTACAGGAAATAAAATCAATTCACAGATAAGACAAATAAAAAGAAACTTCTGTGAGAAAGACTATAAAAATATGGAATACGACTTCTACGGTATGCAAAAACAAATGTAGGGTTTTATCAGGAGCCAAAGAACCGAAATGAAAGAAATAATAGAAACAACAAAAATAAGTCAGGAAGAGTGGGTAGAATATTTTAGTGCATTATATAAAGAAGACAAGGCGACACAGGAAGAAAAAGAAGCGCATAACAACGGACAAACTGTAGCCAACACAAAAGTTATAATAACAGAAGAAGAGGTACAAAAAGAAATAACCAAATTAAAAAATAAAAAGACGCCAGGGCTAAATCAAATATCAAATAAACTTTTCAAATAAAAAAACCTTATCATGTTTACATCATTAGAATCGTGACAACAAGAGCTATCCAAAACAATTTTCAATTGTTCTTCCGCCTATTTAAAAAAATGAGGTTGATGATGGTTACTCGAAATTGAAACGTTGTACAGGAACTTTGCTAGCTTATTTTAATAGAGAACAAAAAGTAACAATAGAAAAGTGGTTTTAGTTTTCCGATATCTCTTCAAATACATAAAAGAAAAAATAATAACGAAAATTGAGAAATCTACTTTTTTTTAAAAAAATATCTCTGGATCTATCGAAGATATTTAGATTTTGCAAACGCCAACAAAAAGGTCCTATAAATGGCAACTTTCATCCCATTTAACCGATGCTGCATCTCTTACCGTTTCCAAGATCCCCATACTGTGCATCCTTTTCTTGGACACACTGTACACAACTTTCCCATGCGCAACAGGGTTTCCGCTCAGGTAGATCATGCAATGACGCAGTATTTATACTAAGACAGATTACTGAAAAGGCAATCAAATTTAACCTACCAGCCTTTCTGTGCTTTATCGATCTTCATAAACCTTTTGACCGCATTCGACTAGGAGACGTTATAAAAATCTTACAAGACGGACATATACCCCAGAATCTTATCGAAACTATTAAAAATATATACAGCAATAATTACACTCGTATCAAAAGAAAGGATAGCGAGAAATGAACAAAACTCATACCTGTTGCCAAAGGAATTCTTCAGGGCGATTCGTTAATCCTACTCCTTTTTAATATAATTATGAGAAAAATTATTGACAAACTGCTGCATATGGAGAGATATAAAAGAGGTCCTGACCAAATACAAGTAGTATGCTACGCCGACGACGCAGTCTTATTCAATAATAACGAAGATAATCTGCAACGCCTCCTACGTAAATTCAATGAGGAAGGAAAGAAATTTAAAATGGAAATTGCTACAGAAAAAACTAAAACCATGACAATAGCAAAAGAACCTATAAGGTGCAGATTGGTCATTGAGAATAATATAACAGAACAAGTCCTGAGATTTACATATCTGGGAGTACAAATAACAAGTAGCGGACAATTACTTCAAGAAGTCAAAGATCAAGTAGCAAGAGAAAAGAGAATAGCAGGGTATTTGAATCAGACAATTCGGAGCAATATCCAGTTAAGAAAGGAAACAAAAGCAAGGATTTACGAAACAATTACAAGACCTACAATAATGTATACAGTAGAAACCCCGGCAGACACAACAAAAACCAAACAACTACTGGCGAGAGCGGAAATGAGAATTTTAAGAAAAATAACAAAAAATAAATTACGCGATGGAATACACAGCGAGGAAATTAGAAGACAGTGTAACGTAAGACTGATAGGAGACTAGATAAGAACGAGACGAGAAGAATGAAACGCATATACAGGGTGAGTTTTTTTAGATGTTTAGTATGGGGATCTCGGAAACTAGCGAAGATAGAGAGACGATTAAATGGGGAAAAAATTGCAGTTTTACGAGCTCAGTTTAATGAGCTTTTTGTATTTTAGAAAAAATGCATGGCTAACTAGATATCTTGCAAAAACAATTTTTTTGTTATTTTGTTAGGTGCCCATGGCTCTGTTATTATCGACTTTAGAAAAAATGTGTAAAGGAGAAAGTTACAGGTAATTATGTGCTTAATAATACAGTCTAACTGAATTTTTTATTTAAGCTGTAATGTTTGAGTTATGACACAAGTTTATGTTTTTTCTAATAGAAACCATAGTCGGCCATGACTTTATAAAAAAGGCCTTTTTTTCAACCATTCTAACGATATACCACTTGACATAGTTATTTTTCAAAATAAATAAATTATGACCTTTTTTTCTTTTCATTTTCGAACTGCTCAAGTAGTAGGCTATGGAAACAATTGATAAATGCACATCGCGTTTAATAATAAAATTCAAGCAAGTTATTAACACTTTTTAATTTCGAAATTATAAACGTAAATATTTTGGTGTGAGATATTTATTCGTTGGACTTACAATTTTAAATAAAAATAATTCCAGACGGTATTAAAAAAAATGTTATCAACAAAAGAATTTAATAAACACATCTAGTTTTGAATTTTATAAGTTCAAATAAGGCATTTCGAGATAATTTCTCCCTCGAAAAATTCATTCTGTTAAGGATTTATGATCGTCCTGATCATAAAAACTGTCTACTTGCCTAGTGTAGGGCGAGATTTATGATCACATTTGGTCAGTTAGCGAGCAGGGTAATGCCCAAGGCTTCTAACCAATTTCAGCCCTTCCTCCCACTGTCTTCATTGGTGTTTCTTATACCACACGTTGTTGAAGACCAATTAGATGCCTGACCAATCTTTTTAGGGGTCGGAAAATTGTTACTCCAAACGAAAATTTAGAGGGAACCTTTCTAGCAGCTGTCGAGTAAGACATGCGCACTGCGTGTTGTGTGCGAATAGTTTAAACTTAAGAAAATTCACAAGATCTAGGATATTTTCAAGTGTGTGAAAGGCATCCGCGTAGGTTCCTGAGTGAACGCAACGTGAATTAATTCTGTCTTCGACTAGTATATATTTTGACAATTCCCTCGGCGTATCAGACGTGTCGCTTCCGTATTAGTTGTTGAATGAACCTTCGTCTTATCGATGGGATAACTAAATTATTCTCACATAGAACTCTTACTATTCCTATCTGCCGACCCTCGTATCGTTTCCCGTGCATTCTGAAGAAAACTTCGTTCCCCTGTTCATACAGTTCCATTAAACCTTTTGCAAGAAATTGTACTGCTTCGCGGATTAAAGGCAAGAAAAATTCTATCGCCATCTGTCAAATATTTATCTAAAATTCCGGTATGTACGTGAAGTCGTCCGTCCGTAGCTGAAACGTTATGTGTTTAGTTCATAAAAGTCTTGTGTAACAAGTATTGAGTGAAGTGGTTGTGAATCGTGCCACAAACTTGGATACCTTTTGGATTAGTTCCTGTATCATGCTATGTGATCTTACCAAATAAATGTGTATCTTGTGAAGGAGCTAACGTTGACATTTATTGTCTTGCAACCGTGAACTTGGTTGTTCGCCAATGTGTACTTCTCCTACTCGTCATCAGTTGGCTTTGGTTAAAAATAGATCAATAAATACTATGTTGCAACGTCGTTTCACATTAGTGAAAAACCTTGTAAAAGTATATTATCTAGTTAAAATCTATTATTTGTGTTAGTTTATTAACGTAAAGATTACATAGTTGAAATCTATTACTTGTGCTAGTTTATTAACGTACAGATCAAATAATCAAAATCTATTATTTCACCATTTGTTTTATTAGTTTATACCTGGAAGATTAAACAATCGAAATTTGCAAGTTTATTTTTCTTAAAAGTTTATTAAAAGGTATAGCTGGATCCAAAGCTAATCAAGAAAACATCTGGAGTGACGACCTCGATATTTTATGTTGTGCTGTCTTTCACAAGTGATCGCTATTTAATATCCACGAACGAGCTGTGTTGTCAATGTTTGGTTTGTGCATTCATAATTTCAGGCGCTCTGTGTATGACGTATGCCCGTTAGTTCGTGCACGTTAAACGGTTATTGCGGTCAATGTTTATTGTTTACCTGGTTGACCTATATATTTTTTCATTTGTCTTTATGTGTGTTTATGTTAAACATTACTTTCATACAGTGTAACCCAAGATCGCAGTACTCTGTTTGTTTGTTTCAATTTACAAGTATGCTAATAGATTTTGTTGTTTTATATTCTAGATTTTCTTTTAGAAGTAACGTACTAGTGGATTTTTTTAGAGATCACCTGTTTTGGAGCCCGACGGCGACCTTCACATACATACATGTGTTTGCTTAATGTTCGAACTTGTTGCTTCTCGTATAGTGACCCAGATAAGGAGATCAACTGTGAGATTTCCCCTTCGAAATTAGGTCAACCACATTATTCTGCGGCTGACGCCCTCCCGATTCCGAATTTCTTTAAGATTCTTGTAGCTACACTACCGTCTACCGCCGGCACTAGGCCCGTATCGCCCACGACTCGTCTCCGGCCATTAAGAGTTAGTTCAAAGTTGGCATATCGGTTAATACAATGTTGCGTTTACCGAAAGAAGTTCTAAAACCGTAATTGCACGTAACATGCTTGCGATAAAAGCATTTAATAAACGAAACTGGATATTTTTATAATTTGATGAGAAATATCATAAGATTTTCAAAATAACATTACAAATAATAACTAACACCACACGGGGTGTCTCATAAAACACGAAACATCCATATCTCCCCTTTGTGATCTACTGGCGGACTAGCTTGAAATACAGTCATCATTTTTACATACTGGACTTTTTGAAACCGAATTTTCTAATGTGATGTGGGCACTAATCAAAAGTAAAATAAACTTTAATATAAGAAGGTGTCTGTCAATACAGAAAATTGTAACTGTACAGAACTGGGCCTATTCCTTATAAAACGTAATGCATTACCATTACCAATTACTTCTTATAAATGTAATGCAATTGCTTATAAATTCCATTACTTGCAGATATAAGTAATGCCATTACCTATTACCAAGTAATTTAGTAATTATTGATAAATCAACTACTTTTTACATTACTTCTGTTTGTATTCGTAAGCTACATAATGTTATGATATGGAGAGCTCTTTTTCTCAGGGTTCTTATTTTTCTTCGTTTGGTTCTTAATTTTTTTATTAAAACGCTATTTTCTTGACAATATTAATTTATTTATATTTTACTGTCATTACATTTATCAAACAAAAAACAAAATTTTTTTTTGCACTCTCTTTTTATAATTTTCAAATATCACTACATTTTTAATATCATCACATTTCCCCTCCATATTAATATAAATTTTAAGCGTTTTATACTATAGCTTAAATTTTGATTAATATTAACTAAAATATACTCAATTGTGAATTCCATTACAATTTGATCATTGTTTCTTTTATTTGTCTTATGTAATATAATAGATATTGTTTTGTTTCATGATATACATAATCATTTTTTTATGATGTTTTATTTTATGTTTTTATTCTAACCTTAATTATTTGAATTGACGGTCTTGCACTTTGACATTTGTCGAACGCCATTTTGACATTAGGCAACTGTCATTCATTCATTTTTTTGACATTAGTTAATTGTCATTTTTAACATTTGTTAATTGTCACTTTGACATTACATTATTTCAACAGAATAACAATTTAAAATTTTATAAGTTTTAGTTAGCATTATTAACATTTTATACAGGATTTTTTTTATTGTTTTTTTTAACTCAATATTCGATATTTTCATTTTATTTCACATTTCCTTCCTATTTCTCCCTTATTCTCCTCTATTTTCCAACTAGCTTTCATTCATGCTGCATTCATACAAATAATTTTCTACAACTTTTTAAGAAATTGCAAAAATTATTTTCTCTAGTAGTAACGTTTTCTTCATATAACTTAACTCCCTGCCTCATTTATCTATTTCAATATCATATTTTATCTTTACTTATTCATATTAAGGATCATATTTTGACCTTTTCTTTTAATATTATCAATCATATCATTAATTATTTATTATTATTATCATTATTATTCTACTAACTTCATATTCAAATCTTCATAATTATCATCATTTTAACAATACTTCATTAATAATTAATTAATTCATTATGATTATCTTTAACACATTCATTCAAGCATCATTCATACCTTCTTGTCAAACCTAATACGAAATGTTCCCTATTCTTCTTTGGTTATTTTTGTCAACATTGGCTTCTAATTTTTACTTTAACATTCTCTTATAGAATTTATTCTAGTTCTTTGATTTTCTTTCTTTTTCTGTATTTGTAATTTTTTGTTCCTCTCTGACTCCTGATAGTAAATTCTTTAAATGTTTTTTCATTATCATTTTATATTTTTCCATCCTTATTTTGGATTTACTATCTTTCTTAAATATTTTATACCTCGATTCCTTATTTTTCTTTCTAGTCTTATTTTTAGATTTTCTTTTGACTTTGATCCCCTCCAACTTTTTATTTTCCATTGTCATCTTCATTTTGTTTCTTCTTTCCGCTTTTCTTGCTCTTCTTAGTTTATTCTGCTAGTTAATAGTACATTTCAATTTTCCTTCATTATTATTATTATTTTGATAAAATTGTTCTTTTTGGTAATTAGTCTTTATCTTATTTTTCAGATTTCCATCTCTGATTGGTGAACTGTTAATTCTTTCTTTTGGATTTATTCGTTTGTGGTTTACTGAGAGTTTTGCCATTTTTGAATCCCGCTATCTAATATACAATAATGCCTTGGTCCATGATTACCTGCTGTTGATTTCTCTTCAACATTTTTGTTTATTTTATCTGATTCTATTTTCACATTCTGCTGGTATTTTTCTTGTGCTTTTTCTTGCTCCTTAATTTTCTCATTTATATCTGCATCCCTTATTTGTAACATGTTGATAATTTCTTCTTGGTGTCTTTCTATTTTCCTACGCATTTCATTGTTATTTCTTTTTGCTCTTTATCTCCCATGGTCTCCTCCATACTTGTACTTTCTTCTTCCATCTGTTCAATTTCAATATTTTCTTCCTCTCTTCTGTCCCTTTTTCTACTATCTACCGATTTACCTCGCTTTGACATCTTTCCACTACCAACAGGCCCCACGTTGGGCGCTAATTTTTTTATATTATGATATGGAGAGCTCTTTTTCTCAGGGTCCTTATTTTTCTTCGTTTGGTTTTTAATTTTTTTTATTAAAACGCTATTTTCTTGGCAATATTAATTTATTTATATTTTACTGTCATTACATTTATCAAACAAAAAACAAATTTTTTTTATACTCTCTTTTTTTTATCATTTTCAAATATCACACTACATCTTCAATATCATCACGATAACGATACTTTCTTTTTTTCTATAATATATTATGATAGAAGTAAAGTTTCTTGAGTATTAGGAATCTTCAATACAAGAATTTCAAAACTTTTTGTGATACACGCCCTTTTTTCTTAAGTGGAGTAGTGCTACAAGTAATACTTTTTATTTTAACTTTTACATAGCTATTTAACCAAAATTAGTTTTTAGTTATTTTTATTGCAAAGTCTGCTAACTTAGTAAATGGTAAGAAAATCTGTACTTCTTGACAACGTCGCAACTAAAGCTGTGATTTCTTTTTTGATATATCGACGCAAGTTTGGGCAAATTTTAAACAGATAAAGATTAACGATCACCATTAAAAAAATGTCACGAACGATTTACGAGTACATTGTCAATCGCATGAGGCGATTAACAACTGGATTAATCATGAAAAGATAATCGTACGAAACGATTGACAAGTAAATTAGTCGCATGAAATAATTAACGATTGTATTAATTGCACGAGACCATTAACCATTAAATTAATCTCACCGAGTAAACTAATTGATCGCATTAAGCTTTCAACGGTATTAAGTGATCCTGACCAGAAAATGATTATCGACTGAATTTATTACAGTAGCCAAACTGTTAATGACCAGAAATGGTTAACGGTCAGGGAAACTATACATAAATTGTATTTCTTTTACTTGGTTTGGAAGATGCTTCAGTTTTTTTTCACAGTTATACTATGTAACTTAACATTACGGTAAGGTTGTTTTTGAGAACTGAGTATAAAAGGATTGTTAAGTATATGGCGATTTTGTAACATTGTATTAAGGATCAGGAATTTAAATATAATACTTTTATATCTGGTAGAACAATAGATGTTAAAAATGTTTAAAGGTAGGTGCCTATTTAAAGAAAATAGTCATAAAGCAGACACTCATACCTGTATCTATTCATAAAAAAATTCCTTCAATTATATTCCGTGTTTTATATTTTTCTCTACCCGAAGATGTTCATTTTGTTATTGTATCTTGTATTAAAATTTGACTTTCTCGTTACTACTAAAAGAATGGATTTGTACTTAAGCAAAATTTTAATCCTACGATATATCATGTAACCCTCAAATGAGGGGTTTCATTTATGCTGATGACATAGAGATTCAGGGAAGAAGTTCTGAAGAAGCAGAATGTAGATTATTGGCCGTTTTGAAAGAGCTAGCAGACTACTATGACAGGAACCCTAAAAAACCCAGGTATGCGCCTACCATCTTAATCGCTACCGCCAGGCGAGGAGAAGACTAAAGATAACCTAGAGAACCCAACCTTTGGAACACTGAGCCAAACCAAAATACTTAGGAGTCAAGAAGGACAGTACACTGACTTATAAGGCCCACTGTCAAAACACCAAGGCAAAAATATCATCTAGAAATAATATAATTTGCAAACTCAACCAAGTTTGCTCTGAATCATACTTTGGTATGTATATAAATCGACTGCACATAATTTTAATTTGTTAGTATTAAACAGTTTTTGTAAGGCAAAGCTTGTTAGATGTGAAATTAAATTAATAAACCTAATAACATGCTTTCGTGATAAAAATAATTATAACTTTCTATTTAGAACAAAATAAAAATGTCTTTTCCTAATATTTTCTTGCAGGTTTTTAAAGAAGAATGTACCCTTCTCGCACAGAAAAAAATTGAGAAGAAGACAGTCACATCGTTCTATTTAATGGTTTATCGCCAGTTGATATTTTTGTTAATAAATTTATTATATATAATTTACTACTGCAAACGATATCTTTGTTCCCTTGCTGTTGTAGCAATTAAATTGTATTTATGTATGATACATAGTTTAGCACCTAATAAAGACTACAGTAAAAATAATGTATTTGCCGTTTTTCAATTTTAATCATTTTGCCACAAAACATATTTATGATAGGAAAAATAAGCAAGACAAAAAAAAAGTCTTATCAAATACAAATTGAAATTGCTTGAAAGTTTTGTTCAGAAGAATAGTGTTACGAAAACAAAACTTTAGCTTTCCTTAACATTTTAAGCTTTAAACTTAAAAAGTGTGAATAATTTCAACTGGGGCATTTGCACATTTGCACAAATTATTAATAAATTAATAACAACAATTAACTTTTAGAATAAAAACTAATCTAAATATGGTAATACAATAAAGTTTGAAATTATAAACTCCTAGTGCGGCACAAACCTGTGGACGCAGGTTTGAATCCTGTCCCATTCATAATCCTTCAAACTAATTTAAATTATTAATTTATTCAAAATTGTTAAACCAGCATCAGAGAAATCGGTAGGTACAGAAAGATATCAACATTTTGCTTATTCGAAATATTTTCCAACACTGTCATTACTTCTTACAGTCTGAGAGCTTTACATCACCAAATTCTATAGATTCCTCAGAAAATGAATTCAAGCAGCAATTTTTATTAAAACAAAAAGCATGTAAAAGGAAATACGACGTTTTCGTGTAAAAATACTGTCTCTTTTCCGTAGTTTATTTTAACACAGAAAACACAAATTTCTCAACGTATATTATTATCATTTCAGAACGTAGGCGAAGTTATGTTAAAAATAAACTTTATATTTGAAGTTACTGTGCCACTTTTCAAACATTTAAAATTCAAATTAGTACCGCGTCAAAACTTCAATTGTTTTGCAAGGAAGTAATATTCAATGTGAGTTTAAACGAAAAATCTCAACCGTAGTGCTTTCCTACGCACAAGAAAATTTTATCAACAACGTTGAATGTTTTAAAACTGATTTACATATTATCGACTTTTTCAGTCGGCTAGGTAAAACTTTTCTTCCCGACGGAATTTTAACGGAAATCTCGTTCCCTTGTGCTTTTCACAGAGAAGCGTGCATTTTTAAGCTTGTATGAATATGCATTCCATGTTTTTCACAGTCCTGCATGTTCTCAAGATTTATTCGTTGCTTGAAATGTATGTGGAATGAAATACTTTTTTTTATAGAATGAGATTGCAATTTAGAATGTAAGAAATTTTGAATAAACAAATTTGAGCCTAAAAACGATTTTATAATTTATTGCAAGGTGGTCTTGACATTTCAAATTGCTCTAGCTATTATCGAACCTTATAATGTGTATTGAACTACCATGCAATTTGTGCTGGTAATTTATTTTAACAAGTTAAGCTTTATAGGTACATGCATTTTCCAGTTTAATCTAACATCAATTGAATGTAAATTAAATTTACTTTATTTAACATAATAAGTAATATGTACATATTGCAATAGGTTGTAGTTTTGATCTAAAATAACTAAATTTAAAATAGTAATTTAATTTTTGTTGGGCGGTTAATCACATCTAACAATATAGCAAATCCTATTAGCTAATCTTGTGGGAACGAAGAGATTGGTAGGTAATGTCCAAGATAGTATTCTATTTTTTTAAGCTAACTGCAATGTAATAAAAAACTTAAAATATGAAATACTCTCTGTACTTGTCTTTTGTAATGTTCACACATTAAATTTAATTAAATAAAGTTTTCTGCTTTCCTCGATTTCTTTTGTTCTTCCTTTTTAAAAACGAATCAATCAAATCGATTGATATAATTGGCGCAGTCGGTAGAATGTCTGTAAAGAAGGTTTTAGTAATTAAATAAAAACATTTTTGGTTTTACATAACAACGAACAGAAAAATCGAGAAAGAAAAATCACCGCACCGTGCAAGAAGAGGTTCCTACATATACCAGGGTGGTCTGAAAAGTTTCCGACCTCAATGTTAAGATGGCAGCACTCGTAAACAAAAGCTACTGAATTTCGTTGTTCATCTGTTGACAGTTACTCACCAGAGTTTCAGCCATTTTTGACGCGCAGGTTTTATGTAACAGTCGTTTGAGTGAGTTGATGTTAGTTTTTTTGTGAAAATGGACAAAATCGAGTATCGAGCTGTCATTAAATATTTGTTTTTGAAAGGCAATACGCCTTCGCAAATAAAAGATGAGTTGGATTCTGTGTATGGGGACTCTGCACCATCATTTACCACAGCGAAATTTTGGGCTGCTGAATTTAAACGTGGCCGTAAGAGCTTGGGAGACGATGAACGTTCGGGACGTCTAAAAACTGCAACTACCGACGAAAACATCGCCAAAGTTTACCAAATGGTGCTAGACGACCGCCGAATTAAAGTGAGAGAGATAGCAGACGTTATGAACATGTCAAAGGAACGTGTTTGTCACATATTAAATCAACATTTAGGCATGAGAAAGCTGTCCGCGCGTTGGGTGCCGCGTTTGCTCACGTTAGACCAAAAACGTGTTCGAATGAATATTTCCAACGCTCTTTTGACGCAGTTTAAGCGAAATAAATCCGAGTTTTGGCGCCGATTAATTACTGTAGATGAAACTTGGATACACCATTATACGCCCGAAACAAAAATACAGTCCAAACAGTGGACTGCAAAGGGGGAATCGGCTCCAAATAAAGCAAAAACTGTTTTTTCGGCTGGGAAAGTGATGGCGACTGTTTTTCGGGATAGTCATGGAGTTATTTTAATCGATTATCTTCAGAAAGGAAAAACCATTACAGAAGCATACTATGCATCATTACTTGACAAGCTGAAGGCAGAACTTGCGAAAAAACGGCCACATTTGCAGAAAAAGAAAATCCTGTTTCACCAAGACAACGCACCGTCTCACACCTCAGCGGTTGCCATGGCGAAAATCCACGAATTACGATTTGAACTGCTTGACCATCCGCCTTACTCACCAGATCTAGCCCCAAGCGACTTCTTTTTGTTCCCTCATCTAAACATTGCGCTCGGAGGACAAAGATTTTCGTCAGATAAAAAGGCAATCACCTTTGTGAACAATTATTTTGCAGAGAAAGATGCCGAGTACTATTTGTACGGGTTACAGAGATGGGAGCATCGCTGGGAGAAGTGTGTAGATTTACAAGGAGACTATGTTGAAAAATAAAGAAAATTTTCAGAAAAAATGTCTTGTATCTTTGTTAGGTCGGAAACTTTTCAGACCACCCTCGTAGCTGCTAAATCCACATCCAGTGTAGTGAAGTGAAGTAAACATTGATTTAGTGAAAATTAAGCGTGTTTAGCTTCCCAACCTCATCTACAATGGGAATAAGAAAATAGGGAAACTCCAACCCGGAAAGCTAGTGTTGACGAAAGGAGACCCTTATAGTGATAAGTCCTTTTAATACAGGTACATAACAAAACTAAAATTCTAAAAAAAGCAAATTTACAAAATGACTGAACAAAACCAAAACATAGTTCAAGGTCACACAAGTCAAAGATCGCAGTTAAAATCTGAACCATATACCATGAGATTAGTTCCAACCTTTGTTGAAAATAATCTAAATTCTTTTATTCAGACAACAGAAGAATTAATTTCTTTATGTTAAAAATCCAATAAATTTGCTAGCATTTTTAGCAATAAAAACCAAAGTCGTAAGAAAAGCTAATGAAATAATAACTATTTACGAATCAGACACTTGACCTAAATTAAAGTCAGTGCTACAGAAGCATTTTGGAGATAATAGAAACAAAATTACTTTAAGTTTAGACCTGCAGAGATTATCTCAAGGTAGGGGTTCAATAAAAATATTTTAAGAAAGCATTTTAAAACATTTAAATCTCCCAATGACTGCCATTGAAAATGATAAAACAAAACAATCATGTTATCAGGACGTAGCCCTAGAAATATTTTTAACTGGTCTACATACACCGTATGGATCAATCTTGAGAGCTAAAGATCAATCCACTTTAGTTGATGCTATTAGATTTTTAGAAAGAAAAGAACTACTTAGGTACAGACAAAGACTACTTCTTAGCATCAAAAACCCACAATGTCATAAGAGACGTACATTATGCCAAACTAAAAGTTTCAGCTTTCCATTGGAACCAATAAATATTCAATAAAACTTATCCAACAAAAATTTTATACAAACCAACAAGTGTTTGGAAAACCCAAAAAACGTGTTTAAACCAGGACAAAACGTTCCATATAACAAACCAACACAGATGTCAGTATCTACTAAAACCTTTAGGCCACAAAATAATCAAACACCTAAGTCAATATCTACCAAAACTACTGGAAGACAAGATTATTTTGAAAATTATGGACCAAAACCAAATTTCATAAGCGAAGAACTGTTCGAAACTGAAGACGACACCTTCGATGATTCAGAAAATCAAACACAATATTCTGTCCAAGAATTCGATAATATTCATTTTGAGAATAACGAAAACAAGGCTGATGGTGACGAAAGTTTAGACAATTTAAATTTTTAGTTATGCAGCCTTACCAATATAATAATATAAAATGTTTAAATTATGAAGAGTTTCATATTTTACCATATATTATTTTAGAGGAACCCCCTTGGAAATTATTGATCGATACTAGTGCTTCTTGTTCACTACTAAAACCAGAATTTATCAATAACCACCTACAAAATTATAAAACATTGAACACGCGTACATGAATTAAAACAGCGAACGCTAATGCAAAAATTAAACAATCTTCCCGCTCTTATAAAATCCCAAGGGCTGTAATGAATCATTACGTCTCTGTTCCAAATAAAAATAAATTTTGTTTAAGGGCGAAAAAGTGTTGTACGTCCCACGGAAGTAAGTAATATTCACGTCTAGACTGTAACAAATTACTTTCCTCCTCTGCTACGTAAATAACTATTACATCCTCTATTCTTAAACGACGGTTTTAAACCACATATTCCTTTCAAAATACTAGACTGCCATGATTGTTTTGACAGCATAATAGGCATGAACCTACTGTGGAAATTAGAAATATCTTTAAATTTGCGTAATAATACCCCAGATTTTCCTTTCCGTCAGTTTCATTTATTTACAAATCGGTATTACGAAGATAATTATTGCAATGTAGAACTGCCTCCTAAATCAATTAGTAATGTTCCAGTCGGTTCCAGTTGCATTTAAGGAAAATGGCTTGCACTTAATTCCGGAAATAAAAGATGAGATAAATCAAACAGAAATTGTTAACAAAATTATAAAATTGAAAATAATTTAGGTAACGTGCAAATAATAAACCATAGCAACAAAAATAAAAATTTTAAAATTTTTGGGAAAATTCTCAGAAAGAAAATTAATTGGGAGCAAGGACGAAATAAATCAATAAGATCAGTCACAGTTAAACGCCAATAAAGATATTAGGCACGGTCATTTAAACAATGAAGAAAGGCAAAATTTATTTAAGTTGTTAAAACAATTTGAACATATATTTCATAAGGACAAGTTAACATTTACCAATATAATTAAACACGAAATAAAAACGGCGAATTAAATTCCAATATTTACTAAATCCTATAAATATCCGTATTGTCATATAGAAGAAGTAAGGAATGAAATTAATAAGTTATTCGATGACGAAGTTATTACGGCCAGCGATTCTCCCTGGTCAAGTCCGATTTGGATTGTACCCAAGAAATTGGACGCCAGTAAAAAACAAAAATGGAGAATGGTAGTAGACTATAGAAAGGTAAAAGAGAAAATGGTAGACGACAGGTACCCTCTACCTAATTAGAGGAGATTTTAGACAAGCTTGGTAGAGCAGATTATTTTACAACTTTAGACTTAAGCTCTGGCTTCCACTAGATAGAGGTTAATAAAACGTCAATTCCAAAAACTGCGTTCACAGTAGACAATGCCCACTATAAATATGTAAGAATGCCTTTCGGACTTAAAAACGCGCCCTCCACATTTCAACGGGTAATGAACAATGGCATAATTATGTTTAGTAAAGGGCTACAACAACACATTTGCAATTTGCGAAAATTATTCAAAAAATTACACAAAGCAAATTTAAAAATACAGCTGGATAAATCGGAATTTTTAAAAAAGGAAACAAACTTTTTAGAGCATATAGTAACTACAAATTGCATCACACCCGATCCATTCAAAAAAGATGCAGTTCAGAATTTCCCTATACCAAAAACTACTGAGCAAATTAAATCATTTTTGGGACTTACGGGATCCTATCGTAAATTATAAAAATTACGCAAAGTTGGCTAAGCCTTTAACTGAATGTTTACAGAAGGACGAGAAAGTAATTAATTTCCGTATTGAAAAATAACTTACCTGATCCCATTTTCCAATGTCCTGATTTTGCTAGAGAATTCAATTTAACCGTAGATGCCAGTAATTATACACAGAGAGCGTTTTTATCACAAAGTTCAATTAGAAAATACAAACGGATAGCTTTTGCCAGCTGAACTCTAAGTAGTTTGGAAATCACTTATAGACATAGTACTATCGATAAAGAGTGCTTGGCAGTCGTATGGGGAGCAAAGTACTTCAAATCTTATCTATTTGGGCGAAAATTCAAAATTCTTACGCATCACAAACCCCTGTTGGGGCTTTTTAATTTAAAAGACACCATAACATCAATATATTCAATGGTCACTTAATTAATAATAATTAGCGAAGATTGAATTTGCCCACACTTTTGATTAACTACTTTTTACTCACACAACTACTTATTACAACTAGATCATGTACCTATAACAACTATGTACACTTTTAATTCAGTTTGCTAGACAGTTTAACATTGTTCACTATCGACAATATTTCAGCATCAACCAAAAATAAAAACTGACAAAGTTTTTTGATTTTCTTATACTGATCGTATTCAAAATAGGGCTGGGTAATTTATCAATTTCAATAATCGATTACAAAAAAGTAATCAATTGTTCTTATTAATCGATTATTTCGACTAGTCGAATACATGATTAGTCGATTATTAATCGTATGTTCTAAATAATCGATTAATCAGGTAATTGATTAATTGAATAGCTGGATAACTGATTAATTGATTACTGAAAATAATAATAATCGGCCTAACGTTAAATTAGTACCTAATTTATTATGCAGACAGTTAACTATCAAATAATTAGCTATTAAGAGCCTCATGAACTCAATAGGAACCACTAACGTACCATCAATAAAAAACTCGATTTGCATAATCTATAATTTAAAAATCTAACGTTAATTAAAACCCTGCATGGGTTAAAATTTCCAGGCCGAAACGCGGTCCAAAAAGTCCAACAGGTTCGAGAAATCCAAACAACCCGACAGACCCTAAATAACCAACAGACTCTAGCAGCTCGACAAACCTGGCAAACCCGAACGTCTTGATAGGAACGAAAAACCCAATAAATTTCTAAATCGAGGCCTAGCCTGACCTACACCCTAGCTTTGAGCTGGGCCGCACAAAGACCCGATCAAGAAACCTCTTTCACGGTGCAGTAAATAATGCTTGTGCGAATTAATAGAAAAATCACGTCTGTCCGAATCAGTACAATAAAACTCTGGGGCAGTTCAGAACGAAAATAGTCCGTCCGAGACAATAGAAAAAAAGATCTTGGTTCAGTGCAGTGCGGAAATCGTCTGCTTTGAAACAGTACAAAAATAGCCACCCGAAAAGCCCGACCGACGCGACAGGCCCGAGAGTCCTAAACGGCCTCACAGGATCGACAGGCCTGAACGGTCTGATTCACCGTATGTAGGCCCGAAAAGCCCAATAAATCTTTAGACTTAAACCCGGCCTGACACGAACCAGAGCTTTGTGCTACAGCGCAGTACGAAAAGCCTCTTTTTCGGATCTGTATGAAGTTAATACTTGTACGAGTCAGTACGAAAAAGATCTCGGACTGGTGCAGTAAAAATGCTTCGCTTTGGTTCAATATAAAAATAATGCCTGTTCTAGTTAGTACGACAATCCTCCGATGCGGTTCAGTACAAAAATAGTCCGACCAAGTCAGTATGAAAATGATCTCGGTTCGGTGCACTACAACAATTGTCTGCTTCCAAGCAGTACAAAAATAACGACCCGAAAAGCCCTGCCACCGCGACATGGCCGAACGACCCGAGAGTCTCAAACGTAGGCCCGAAAAGCCCAATAAATCTTTAAACTGAAGCTCGGCCTGACTAGAACTCGAATTTCAAACCCGAGCCGCGTAAAGGCCCGACTAAAAAACTTGACCCGTACAGCCCTCTAACGACTGTGCTTAATTTATTTTTTCTAGCAGGTGTTCATTTAATACTGCGGCTACTGCTTTTAAGTTGACAGTGAATTAACTAATCTGTTGGTAATGAAAGATAGATGTTAACAGGCAAACTAAAAACAAACATTGAAAGTAGTTCAATAAAATTAAATTAATTTTTGCAATTGTTTTTCATTTTTTTTCTGTTAGCATTTGTATTTTGCATAACTTCAACTTGATTTTGACAGATGTCATCTCAATCATTGAAGGTTAATCAAAATTTAATTCATTTATATCTATAAAATTATGGCCAATTTTCTCAGGCGTACTCAAAAAAGGGTCACAATACATATAAGAGAAAAACACAATTTCGCGATCTCTATTGGAAATCTAAAAAACTAGTTTGAGGGTGATCAACGGGTAATCATACTGTTGCCACAGCAGTAGAACATATCGTCTGAAACCATACTGCTAAATGTTACAAATCTTCAGATTTGGAGATTTATAGACAGCTCTGACAACATTGGTTGTAGCTCATGATCACTCGTGATCACTGATCACTCTCTTTTCGCCATTTTGACGAAATTTAACGCCATCTCTTAGATAATAATTTTTTCCTGTTAAATAAATACCCACGATTTGTCACATTGACAATTCAGAAACACAGCCCATCAACTTCGGAAAATATGCGAACAGCAAACAACGCCGACCAATCAGTAACGTAATCTTATGTATTTGAGTACAGTATCTGACAAAAAGTCCTTTTTATGTTTTAACTGACACTTCCATGTTTGTTATTGTTTATCTTTCTTTTAGAAATATATTAGTAGCCATCATTATTTAAACCATCACAGTGGCGTATTTATGGGGGAGGTCCAAAGAGTCTCGACCTTCCATAGTAGTCTAAAGAAAATAATAATAACAATAAGGTTTTAGGTAAAAGCATTTTGATCATGATTCTGCCGATTACGTTTCCCTTTTAAGAAACTTTGGTCTGGTTTCTACTATCCTTTAACTATCTAATAAAGCTTCTTTGAAAATTTAAACAAGTATAGCTTTATCTGATTTTAAGCAGAAGAAAAAAGACAAAATTGATTGCCACGGTAATTAAAGAATATTAAACTGCCCTTTATGTTTGAGAATTTTCTTCTAATAATACAGGTCTCCTCCTAGACAAGTTTTGTAAATACGGCCCGCCAATATTCTTTTGTCGACAAAGAAAAAAACTATCAGTTAGTTCTGCAACTGGATATGTAAGAAAAAATGTGGTAAATTACAAGATGCTGAATTCTAAACGAATTTCCGATGTAACTTTTAGACAATTCCAATTTTAAAAACTTGGAAAATCTTTTTGGATATTTTTATCAATGTAAACCGGAAGGCCGAAGTTCTGCGTATTGTCCATATACAGAGTGGCCCAACAAAAACGAAACAGACTGAATAACTCCAACAAAAATAATTTTTAGGAAAAACGCAAAAACACGTCGATTTGTATTGAGAGGGAGACATCTTTTGACGTACAATCTGGCACATCATTAGAAAGGCCTTCTCCATATTGAATTTTTAAATTCGGATTAGTTGTTTGGAAGATACAAGGTGTGAAATCTAAAACATAGAGGCTTTATCAAATATTTACATTTGACATTTGTTCTCATTTAACTTGACAATCTTGTATCCACTCTAGACAAGTCTGTCGAGTTTATTTTTTATTTTTCTACTGTAGGTGGAAAGTGAATTTTCCAGTATTTATTGTTGTTGTTGTAAATTAAGGAAAACTTACATAAGGGTCACTCGATTGCAGATAGAGTTGAAATAATTGCACTTTTATTTAGAAATAACTATAAGAACAACAAAAACAAATGTTAAATGTATACATGTGAAGGTCATGAAGTGTTCTATGTTTTCTATGTTTTTGATTTCACTCCATGTGTCTTTGAACAAATCAACTGAATTTAAAAATTCAAACAGGGCAATATAGAGAATTGAAAGACCTATCTTATGATGCGCCACTTGAACCCTCTTATAATTAGAGATTTTTGAGCTGTTAAAGCCCCTCCCCCTAGAAGTATCATCTAAATGCAGCAAAAAAAGCTTCTCGCGGCAGTAAACACCGAAAAATCCAAATAATAGAATAACCTTTTCGAATAAAAATTGACTCTCGGATGCTTCTAGAAGAAATGTTGTTATTTGCTCCTTTGTCAGTACGTTTGCCTTCTTCAGCTTGTAACATTCTGATTTTCTATTCAGAAAAGTAAACAATCTTTCATGTCTATGCAAAGCACGACTATCAAAAATTATGTCTAGAAGTTTAATGTGATAATTAACTAGAAATGTCTGTATCTTTATGCAATTTCAAGCAAATCTTTAACATAAAGATGTTTGTCTACAAAAACTGTTTAGCGCAAAATGTTTTGATAGTCCTGACATGTAACAGAGTAACGACTTGCTATTACTGTTTGCCACAGTAATGAATTTGTTTGCGATTCAGGTTACTACTGACTTTAATTATGAAATTAAATTACACCAAAGAAGAAAAAATGTTTAAAACCAAATTCGTGAAAGAATGAATTTTATGCATTACTTTATACTCACGCTGTAATTACTATAGCAACGCTACCTTGCAATATGTCAATGTCAGGTTTATAATTTTTGATTTGCAAATTAACATTTCTATAGTAATTATACAGGATGTATTTTAAATGGCGTATAATATGTACATCACGTTATTCTACATCACAAACTGTCAAAGAAATTTTTAACGAAAAATTCTTCATTACGACGTTATTAAGGTTACTAATCTTTAGAAATTTTTTTGTTTTTAATATTAAGACAAAATAGTTATAATTATTTACAGGTTAAGTAATAAAAAGAATCATTCGGTCATATTTTTGTTTTTTTTTCAATAGTTTGCCTGTAATCTGCTTCTTATTATTGTTAAATCTTCGCTTTAGAACCATTAGAAATATGTTGCAATACTGCGTTGTTGTTGCTATGAAATCATTAATGGAAAGCAGCAACTTTACAACCAGCCACCCTAGTAAAATATCATTCAACGTTGTCAATTTTAAAAACTTTTAATTGACCATATTTATAAAACTATGAATTTATGGCAAAAATGTATTTAGCTTTTTTATTTAGATTTTTATGTAGATTCGCATGATGTACAGATTATCCGCTATTAAAGATACACCCTGTATTTAGCAATAACAACTTAAACAATTCATTCTGTACTACACAACACATCATTGTGTTGATTTACAAAAATAATTTATTTTTAGAAATTTCATTGTTATCAAACCATTCGAAGGTTATGCAATTTAAATTACTTGTAAATAATTATTGATGTACACGAGTTTAACTCCCGTTGTCAAGTGGACTTGATCGACTTTTAGTCTCGCCCAGATGATGAATACAAGTTTATACTGGTTTACCAGGACCACCTGACTAAATTCGTTGTATTGCAAAGACTTAAATCAAAACGTGTAGAACAAGTAACTTACGTCTTTCTAGATATTTTTATTCTGTTTGGTGCCCCTGATATACTCCAATCCGATAATGGCAAAAAATTTGCAAATCAAATTATTTACATTTTAAAGCAGTACTGGCCGTCATTAACTATTGTGCATGGCAAGCCTAGGCACTCCCAGAGCCAAGGTAGTGTTGAAAGGGCAAACCAAGATATCGAAGACATGTTGACACTGAAATGAAGGTTTAAAATTTGTACAGATTAAGAAAAATAGAGCTTTTCATTCTGGAATCAAACAAACACCCTACGAGGCTCTTTTTGGATGTAAGATAAAAGAAGGCATTACATTACCAAATGAAGTTGCGCAAAATCTTGAGAGTGAAGAAGATTTGGAGAGTTATTAACAATAATACTAATCAAAGTAATACACAAAATGAACCTGCTCTAAAACGGTCGAGTCACGTGATCAACTTGTAGCTACAGTAGATCTAGTTAATGCGCCATGAAATATTTTATTTTGTGCATGTTTCAAATAAACAAGTAAAACTCAGGCTTGCAGAGGATGCAAGCAAACTATTCATTCCATCTGTGCGGTGTCAGAAAAATCAAATAATAAGTGGACGTGGTGATGCTCGAAATGTTCTAGCTATTGTCATAAATAAAGCCCAGATGTTCGTGCAGCAAAAAAAACCAGAAAGTGCAATAAAAACTTGAAATCGTGCAAAATTGTGCAGTAAAAACTTTAGATTGTGCAAAATGAAATGCAAGTAATAAAAATGAGTTAAACTAGCAAGATATTGGCTCCACTTCCTTAAAAATATGGAAATAATAGTTTTCATCTTAAGACTTACTGATCTAGACGTTAATAAGAAAAGAGTAAAAAGATAATTGTCTAAAACACAAGGACTGATCGTTTATGATCAACAGTGAGTTCACGGATAGACTTGACAAGAAGAGAAAAATCTTTATTTTTGATTTTACGACAAAAAGTAATTGTTTACAAAAAATTCTGCTTGTCAAGAGCATAAGACTACCATAAAAAAATCTTAGATTAAATATACACGGTATCAATAAATAAGGAAAACACGAAAACATTTTGAAAAGAGTAACTTTATTTATTATTTTACATTTTTTTAAAACAGACTTGTTTATAATCTAAAATTAGGCATAAATACAAATTTTCAAATCAAAATTTCAATTTTTACATTTATTCTATGCAGTGGAAAAATGTGTTGAGGTGGAAGGTAGCTACGTAGAAGAAAAGTGATAAGAGATAAGAGTAATTCAAAACTTCTTGGAAGTATAAACCCGCCTCCCCTTGCTCAGGTTCATCTACACAATTCTAGGATGAGAGAGACGGTTTATTTTGACACGTAGTTAGATTTTTGTCATATTAAAAGTAATTTATAGAAAACATTTTTTCTAAAAGCATATTAATTTCCGAAAAAGTGTGCAATTTTGTGCATTAAAACTACAGAATGTGCAATTTTATGTAGTAATCCACAAAACGTGCAATTTTGTGCAAAATAAAATGTATGTTAAAATATCTACACATTCCATTTCATATAAATAGCTTGTCGTTTACGAAATAGCAAAAAAAAAATGTAATCGCAAATGAATCCGGGCTTTAGTCATAAATAAAACAGACGATAGACTATACCGGCTCGGTACTAAGCAAGAAGTTGTTAAATCGCTCTATTCTAGATTCCAGTTTACTGTTTGTCAGAAAGGATTCTTGGGCATTAAAGAGTTCCTGATAATAAAATTACCTTAGCTTCGGTTGCAACTTTGCAAATCTACCGAAACGGGTCAAGGATTTGCCAAATGCAGTTGCAAAAAGAGCTGTAGAACAATGGAGTGCTTGTACGTTAAGAAAAAGACACTTTGTTCTAGTAAATGTCATTCAACTTTACTTTGCAAAAATAAATAGAAAAATCTGTTCCCATAGACTTTTGAAAAATACATGTTCGTGTTTGTTAAGTTTCTGTTTAGTTTCTTAAGTAAAATATTTTCTTAATTCGAATAAGAGTTTGATTTATATTTTTTATTTCATACCTTTCCTGATGTATTATAGGTATTCTATAGAATTCCCAGGCATTCTATAAAACGACCAGGTAAAGTAGTATAGAAATATTTGAATTGGAAAATATTTCATACATTGCCTAAAATCGTTAGTCATTCTATAGAATACCTAGGTTTTCTATAGAATGCCTGGATTATATACTTTTTCGGTAACATATACATCAATAATTCCGCCCGAAGTTACGTGCTGACTGCTGAAACCGTTTAGATAGATGCAAACTATTTTCTCTACAAATTGTTGAATTAGCGAAACGAAAGAAACTTAATTCAGACAAGAATCTTCTTTATAATACAATTTCTACATTGTTTAGTGTGATAACGTGGTGGTCGGACTAATAAATAATAACACAACACAGAATAAACAGTTTATTAACAAAGAACAAAGAAGTAAAATTTGTAAACACTGTGTTTAAATAAACTCATTAAAGAGTAATCGAAATCATAATAATTATTCTAATAACTGTCAACTAACTACATCTAAAGCTTATTACATCTAAATTGCAAAACATATAAGAATATGTCACACCTTCCCCCTTAATTGAAGGTATTACTTAATGCTATAAGTAAAGAATATAACAATACAATAATAATGCTCATTGACATAGATTCAGGTATTCAATAGATTCTTACCAATAAGTGAATAATAAACAACAATGATAATATAATCATACTAATCATAATATAGAACATACCTCAATCCATGGCAGTTGTGAGCTTACAACAGTAACGTAAATACATCGTCAAATTAATTTATCAGTGTCAGGCCTACCTATACCTAACAGGTAATTTAATCTCTCTCCTAGCTCTATCCCTAGCTACACTATAATCATTTTGAGAACTAACATCTTCAGTCTTATCTACGTTACTATCTACTAGTGTAACATTTTCTGTAGTAATTTCATCTGACATGCTATCCCTAACATCACTATCCTTTCTAGTTCCCACATCCTCATTGCTATCTAAATCTTTTGTTAAATCTAAATTTCCTGCACGATCACTATCTCTTTCAGGATCAGGATCTCTTTCTTTTAATTAATTGATCTGCATGCCTCTTCCAGATTTCGTTAGCATCTTTAACTTTACATAAATAAACATTACTTGCTACTCTTCGAACAATCTCTACTTCTTTCCATCCCTTTTTGTTAAAACAACGTGCATAAGCAGATTCGCCTACTTCAAAACTCACGACTCGCGTACCCGAATAGTTTTTAATTTGGTTTTCCCTAGCTTTTGTACGCCTATCACCAAAAAGAAGATCAAATCTAGTTCGAACCTTTCTACCCAACATTAATGATGAAGGACCTTAACCTGTTGTACAATGAGGTGAATTCCTATACATAAACAAGTATCTAGTAAGCACTGTTTTTATAGATTCTTGCCCTTTATCTAACAAAGCTTTCTTTAATCCTAATTTAAAACACTTTACTGCATTTTCCTCAGCACCATTTTTAGATGGATGATTAACTGGTGAAGTTACATGACAAATACCATTTAATTTGCAATATTTCTGAAATTCTGCCGAAGTGAATTGGCTACCATTATCAGACACAATTGTCTTTGGTAAACCAAATCGAGAACGTACTTCTCTTAACACTTCAATTGTCGATTGAGAATCAGCTCTTGTCACCTCATAGACTTCGACCCATTTACTAAATGCATCTGTAGTGACTAGAAACATTTTATCTAAAAACGGACCAGCATAGTCTATATGTATTCTTTCGAATGCAAAATTGGTTTGAGGCCATTTGGTTAAAGTTGTTTTAGGAGGATCACTACGCATTTCTAAACAGGTTGCGCATGATCGAGCTAACTCCTCTAGGTCAGCATCCAAAGAAGGCCACCAACAATATAAATGGGCTAATGCCTTCATTTTGGTTGCACCTAAATGTGAGCAATGAAATTCAGATAACAGCTTGCAACGTAATTTTTCAGGAATTATCACCCTGTAACCCCACATAATCAGGCCTTGATCTACATAGATTTCTATTCTTCGCCGAAAGTATGGCTTTAAAGATTCATCTTCGATGGTCTCTGGCCAACCATGCAAAGAATAATTGAAAAGCTTAGATAACAAAACATCATTACGGATCTCAGTTCTGATTAAATCAGCAGAAAGAGGAATATTTTCCTGTACCAAATCTATATAATCTAACTGAACTATTTCCTGTTCTTGACTTTTCAGTGGTAAACGAGACAAACTATCTGCTAATATATTATTTGAACCTTTAATATATTGAAACTCATAATCAAAACCAGATAGGAATGCAGCCCATCTTTGTAAGCGCCCCGCAGCTAATTGCGGAATACCTTTTTGACCACCTAATATCGCCTGCAGTGGCTTATGGTCAGAAGTTAAAATGAATTTTCGACCTATTACAAATTGATAAAATTTGGAAATACCCCAATAAATGGCAGCAGCTTCCTTATGAATTACGGAATATTTTTGTTCGGTTTTAGTTAATGACCGAGATACAAAATAAATTGGTTTTTCGGAACCATCTTCATAAATATGTAGCAAAACTGCACCCATGCCGACATTCGAGGCATCACATACTAATTTGATAGGTAGGTTAATATCAAAGTGAACTACTGACTGTTCAGCAGCAATAGCTTGCTTAGCCTTTGTAAATGCATCTTCGCATTCCTTGGTCCATTGAAAGACTGAAGAGTTCATACAACGGAAAAAGAATACTAGACAGACCCTCGATAAACTTGCTATAATAATTTAATAAACCAATAAATGCCCTAAGCTCGGTTAGTGATTCAGGTCGAGGTGCTTTGACCACAGCTGCAATTTTAGCTGGATCTTTCCTAATGCCCTCTCTATCAATAACATGACCCAGGTAGGAAATCTGAGGCTGAAAGAAATGACATTTAGCTATATTAAGCCTAAAACCTGCCTTTTGTAATCTACTTAATACTTCTTTTAAATTATCTAAGTGCTCGGCACGGTCCTTCCCTGTTACAACAATATCGTGTAGGTAGCTAATAGTACCTTTAGCTCCCTGCCAAAACCTTTTCAATTTCGCGTTGAAACAGTGCACAAGCTGGCTTAGCTCCAAAAGGAAGTCTATTCATAAGATAAACACCACAGTGAGTGCTCCATGCCAATAGCTTTCTAGTCTCATCTCCTAATACTAACTGATTGTATGCACTTCTAATGTCTAATTTTGAAAATTGCTCCCCACCTTGAAGTGCTACAAAAAGCTCCTCTACTCTCGGAAAATGATACTGAATATCGTCTAAATATTTATTAACAGTAACACGATAATCAGCACACAATCTCAATGTTTTCCCATCTGCCTTTAGTACAGGTACCAATGGTGTACCCCAATCATTGTTTTCAACTTTTGTAATTATATCCTCCGCTTCTAAACGGTCTAATTCTTTATCTACTAATTCCCTGAATGCAAATGGTAAAATTCTAGGTTTACAGAATATTGGCAAAGTGCCCTCTTTAACTTTAAAATCTACTTTACAAGCATTATAAGCACCTAACTTATCTTGGAATAATTCACTAAATTGGTGCAAAATACCTTTTAATTCAGGATTTTTAACACCATGTAATAACTTGTTCTCTTTGCTAATATTATTAATTTCAAGGTTAATCTTAAACTTACTTATTAAATCTCTTCCTGTTAACGGTCTATTGCCAGAATCGACAACAGTAAAATAATTATACTACTTTCATGCTCCTTAAATCTAACCTTGGCACAAAATTTCCCAATAGGACTAATTACATTTCCATCGTATGTTCTAAATATAACATTTGTGTTTTCTAAATTTATATTGCTAAAG
Source organism: Ignelater luminosus (assembly GCA_011009095.1). NCBI lineage: Eukaryota > Metazoa > Arthropoda > Insecta > Coleoptera > Elateridae > Ignelater > Ignelater luminosus. The sequence continues at coordinate 55,674 of VTPC01089303.1, forward strand.
TGCTTATCATACAACTATTTAGGAAAAACAGAAATACCAGTACCTGTGTCAACTTCAGCAGTTACAGGTATTTCATTTATAAGCATTTCTACTAACAACGGTTCGAGTGAATCGCTAATTTGTTTTAAATTATACATATCGTATTCTTTTACTGCGTGTTCACTACTTAACTCTAAGAAATTATGTTTTTGCTGTAAAGAACATACACTAGCAATATGTCCAATTTGTTTGCACGATTTACACTTGTACTTTTTAAATTTACACAGGAAGAAATTATGTTTAGGATTACCACAAGCACGACACACTTTCTGTACACTTTCAGATGTTGCAGAGCCCTGAATTTGATCTGGCTTCTTTCCCTTTCCACCCTTGTTGTGGTTAAGTGGAACAGATTGCAACTTTACAGCCTTTGATATGTGCAGCTTGTTAAGCTCTCTTGTGCTTTCTTTAATTACAGCTTCTTTTTTCACAGCAATTTGTACCAACGATGACAAGCTTTGTTTATGGTCCTCTTCACATAATCTGTCTAATACAGGCCCAATAATTAATCCTGTTACAAACTTGTCCTTAACTTTCTCATCTAACACCGACCCAAACTGGCACTCAGTAGCAGTTTTCTTTACTCGAGCAAACCAGTCATTAATGGTTTCACTTTGTGTTTGTTTCAAATTGTAGAAATGGCACCGTTGACGGAATACTGAAGTCTGTATTGAAAACTGTTGTGTTAATTTTTGGCACAAAGAATCGTACAATAATTCACTTGGCTTTTGGGGGTCACATATGTCACGTAGGACACCATACGCTTTGGAACCAATAAGCGTCAATAAGACGGCAACCTTACGGTCTTGTGCAACTCCATTTGCAACAAAAAATTGTTCCAAACGCTCTTGATAAATTGTCCAATTATCAGCCGGGTTGAATTCTGATAAACTACCAACATTACCAATCTGGATCGCTGCAGCTGATTGTGATGATGCGACAGCCATGTTTGCCGGTATTTGCACACAGAAAAAAAAATATTTATATACCCACAAAATACGAAACGTTTTTATCTCGTCGCCAAATTGTGATAACGTGGTGGTCGGACTAATAAATAATAACACAACACAGAATAAACAGTTTATTAACAAAGAACAAAGAAGTAAAATTTGTAAACACTATGTTTAAATAAACTCATTAAAGAGTAATCGTCATCATAATAATTATTCTAATAACTGTCAACTAACTACATCTAAAGCTTATTACATCTAAATTGCAAAACATATAAGAATATGTCACATTAGTTTAACTTGATCCAAGAAATGGTCAATTGTTAGATTAACTTCAATATTTGAAATTTTCCCTGTATAATACAAAAAGTTTTTTTTAAATTATAATTTTGGATTTTTCAAACGAAGTTGACACAGTATTCCGGATATTCGAAAATCGAAAAAGAATAGCTTCAATTTGTGTTTTAACACTTAATCTGAAGATTGCATCGCTCCATCCAAATTAAAAACGGAACGCTGTCGCTGCCACTAACCGATAACGCAAGGCTCGAGGACAAACATTACCACGGCCGTACATTGCTGGTTCCGGCCAGGTGCTTTATCTATTGCGGTTATTCAAGTCCATTGGGGACAAGCTGATTATTGCAATCAACTTTCAACTTACTCAACAAAATAATTTCTACAAAGAATGTAAGTGAATCCCTTTTATATAAAACAAAAAAAGTGAAAATAAATAATAAGTTTAAACAATACTAACCTAACTTTTAAGTCAAGCAAACGGCTGGAAGCAAGACGATCGCCAGAGTATACCTGGCCTACTTCATTTTTTCTATCTACTGACTGTTTATGTGTATTTTGTTAATATTTAAGTTCAGGTACTAAATTGATGGTAAGCAAGACGGTAAAAGTATATATTAGACATACTTAATTACTTACCTACTCGTCATTTATGCGTAGGGAACAACCCTTGTTAGGATTTATTTCAATACTAAGCTTTTGCTAACATATAAAATACAGCTATAAATTATAAAAAATATCCAACTGCAAAAACTAAACGTCAAGAGAGAGCTCCAAAATTTAGGTTCAACTAATAATTTCAACGATAACTAAACGGCAAGTAATAAGAGAGCACGTCGGTATTTCCGGCAAGTTTTAATGTTTCTTTATTAAGTGAAATTCTAAATTATGATGGCAATCCAGCCACTTTGTCAGAATTTATTCGATCAATAGAAGTCATAACTTATCAGTTTTGTACTCAAAATCCGGCGGGTTTTATTAACAAAATTACAATTTCTTCAATTACAAGTAAATTAAACGGTCAGGGGTCGGGGCATTAGAAATAGTCACCGGGTATGATTATATGATATTTGGAACGAATTAAAAAGGGTTCTCGTTGATAATTTTGAAAATCAACGATCACAGAAATAAACCTGTTAGTCGACTAAAATGCTTTCACTCCGCAAAACCATTTTAGGACATTAAATCGACCAGGACCGATGGAAACGATTACAATCAAAAAGAGACCCGCCACTCAACAAATTTCTAGTACAAACAAATTTCAAACAACTTTACGAAACGTAGTCCGATCCACGTATCAGTTATTCTATCATGATATATAACCGCCATGAAATAGAAGAGAATTACTACTTTCCTTTTCTAATGAATTTCGAGCAACTGTACGTGTTGAAAATGCACAACCATACGACGATAGTGAACAAGTAGATTTTTCTGTAAACCATTCTCATTTTTCATCAGGGCCGTCGAAAATTTTAGTATGGACCCAAAGTCAAATTTCTCTTTAATTTACTGCTCATAAACATTTTCCTTTGAGATAATTACTTCATACAGTACAACAAGACACAATTCTGTGGCCGATTCACCAATCCCTAATCTGTTTGGTGAGCAAGGCGATCACACCTTGTAATGTTATTCTATTACATTGCGTACGGTTTCTGAATTTCATTTTTTTATGTATTTATTTATCATGAGCTCATTACTTTATTCTTTCTAAAGCACCTAATAAAAAACTGTTGTTGTTAGAGTTGATCTTTCACGGCTCGCTAAATTTTGTTTACCATAATTTCATATTTTTATTTCCATATTTTTATTGTTGGTACGTGTCTTTTGGAGCAAAAGCTGTAAGAACTCTGATATCACGATCCAGATGTGTTTCCTGGTAGAGACTCATTCAAGAGCCAATTTACACCGTATTTGAATGATCAAAAAACTATCCACTGGCAATAGGCTAATACATTCATTTACTTCCTTTTGAGTGTAAATCGAGCTTTTCTTTGGCGTCTGAGGCACGTTTGCAATTGCCGGGACCGCGGGCGTATCTCTCGGGCCACGGGGTCGTCTCTGAATTGTGAAAAAGAGAGGCTGTCCTTCCTGCTTGCGCTTATCGTTCTATTAACACACCCATTATTTTGCCGCGAGTTCTAATTTGCCTTATATAATAAAGTATTATAAACCTTTTCATCGATTGTTCTAATTTCATTGAATTACCTAAACAAAAGAACCTACAACATAAATGGCGACGAGAATGGGATTCCGTAACGTTTGAAAAGCGAATATTCGTTGGAAAAATCGTGAAAACGGTCAGTATCAACTGGTTGTGCGGAATCGGAAAAATAGTGAAAAATCGTAACGAGTTTTGCGAACACTGAAAAACAGA
>VTPC01089312.1:0-27512 GCA_011009095.1 Ignelater luminosus
CAATAGACCTCGTACAAGAATCCTAGATACGTAAAAAATAAACCAAAGATCTATGGGGATAGGAGGGAAAATCATTTATGGCAGATCTTTCAAAGAACCTAGTTTCTGTATATTAATTAAAAATAATTCCAAATTAAGTATAAATCTCGTTCCAAAGACCTAGCTTCAATCAAACTAAGAACAGAGGAAGAAAACTGACCGAGAGAGATTATCTGGGCTCGGCCTACGCTTTTTGAACCACCACCAACCAGGAAATTGGAAGAACTGGTAAGAGACTGCAAAAGGATAAAATTGCAGCTGATCATCGGATGTGACGCAAATGCACATTGCACAACTTGCGGCAGCACAAACATCGATCAAAGAAGTAAATCATTTTTACAGGTTATTATGCCAAGTGATTTAGACATACTGAACAGGAGAACTAAACCCACATTCGTAACTATAAGAAGGAAAGAGGTGATAGATATGTATAGCATTACTTGCAAACTTTGTAAATAGCTTTGTAAGTAACCGAGGAGAATTTCCCAGATTACAAACACACCACATTTAGAATTAGAAGAAACATCTATAAACAACAAACTGATTGGAACCCTCGTAAAACGGACTGGGATAAAAATAAAATAAAACGGTGCAGGGTGCAATCACTTCAGGATTTGTACAAAACTGTCCCACAGTTACCGTGATGGAAGGAAGACCTTGGTAAACTAAGAATACAAGTAAAAAACATGTTTTATTAGGCAGAACAGGAAAAAGAGCGGCAAGAATATAAAAACGACTACTGAGTACAGTAACATGGAGAAGGCACTGTGTAAAGATAGAAAACAAGTAGGAAGAATATATCAAAACGGTAGAAAAGACCAGGAAAAAACTATTCAGACTTCATTTCCCTGAATCTTAAATAGTTGAATTAACTGAATTTAACATTTGAACCTTTTAAATCTCCGGATCGCAACGGCTTTTATTTAGAGTTTTTTACAGAGGAGCGCGGATTTCCTGTTCAAAACGAGTTTGGCTCTGGAACACATCCCAAAGAATTAGAGTAAGCATTTATATCAAAACCTGGAAAATCTAAACAAGGTATCTATTGCTAAGCCTCTAAGATCAATAAGACTTGCGTGCTTTATACTAAAGATACTGCAAAAATTACCACGGACAAACAAACACCAGTATGTATACGTTGTAGAAACATCAACAAAGATAGCACTCCAGCATCTACTTTAGAGTGTGGAATGTGCTCTGAAAAGCGAAAAGGTGCCTTGGCCTATGGAGATAAACTGGTAATTTTGATTCAAGTTAAATTTAACAGTACGATTAGGCAACGAACACAAAAGGCCTAAAAAATTGTACAAAACTAGACGGAAGAGGAAGGTTCAAAGTTAAGTCCCTCTAAAACGACTCTTCTATCATTCGCGCAAAGAAGGAAATTAACGAGATTAGGGACGTTAAACTTTAGGTATGAACCTGTAGAAAAGTAAAATATCTTGGGATAGTATTGGACTCTAGACTTACCTAAAATCGACATATAGAGAAAATAATTAGAAAGGTGGAAAAATTAAATCCATGTATGGAATGGTGGTTCAACCAACAGAAAAACGCTACACAGCACATCAATTGAAAGATTAAGTAAGCTGTAAAGACTTGCCTGTTTAAGCATCCCCATCGGAATTATGCAAATACTACTACACCTACCTTTCCTGTACCTACTGACAAGAGGGCATGCTAGAATAAGCGTACAACGACTGGAAAACCAACTGAGTAACATACCAGTCAGATCAAAGCACGTAACGATACAAGATCACATGGAAGAACCAGGCATAAATATGAAGGTAGATCCATATGATAGCGAAATACAACTTTAATACCCCCTTTGCGATTATTACACCGGATCAAGGAGAACAAGATTACAAAGAAGCTCCAGATTAACCGGTGAAGGGCAGACGTTGTACACAGCAGGGTTTAAGACCAAGACAGGTTCTAGGGCTGGAATTTATAACGAACAAACAAAACGTGAATACAGTTTTCCGCTAGAACGCCACACTTTTCTGCGGTGTGCGCAACGGCAGGGTGTTTTGTAACAAAAAAAGATCAACCGAGAGTAACATCTAGACTAATATCAGAATGACGCAAAAAACTAAAGAGACTAGCAGACCAGAACATAGAGAAACTAATCTGGGTATCAGGACATTGTTGAATCGAAGGCAACAACAAAGCTGATGAATTGATTAAGAAAACATTAAAAACATCATAGTTTTTCCCAGAAGCTGCTCTGGAAGTACCGAAGTGTACAGTCTGTAAACAAGTAAGAAAATGGGTCAAACCTTACCAGAACGGAAAGTTCTACGTAGGTAATCCATTTGGAAGAAACCAGAAGGCATGCTTAAGAAGGAATCAGTTACGAATAGTTAGTAGGATAAGTAAAATGGAGACCTACAATACAAGATGTGCAATAGAGAACTAAAATCAGTACAGCACATACTGTGCAAATGCGACGCGTACACAGGAGGCAGAATATTTATGGGCCACCAGTAATAGAACCAAGCATATTTAATAATAACCCAGGCAAAGACCTGTACAGGTTATTACAGGGAACTCAAATAATGAAATGGGTAAAACTTAATTGAAGTAGCAGAATAAGCCAATAGCACAACCGGCAACCAAAGAAGAGAAAATTTTACAAACAAGTATGTTATCTTTTAGTTGTCCTATTAGACGAAAAGTTACCCATAGAGATGCACCTTGGGGTAATAAAAAACTCATCACAAACAAAGCTGATCCAAAGAAATTACTTAGTAGCGCTAAGCAAACTGGAGACTAAGACGTCTAGAAAATGGTCCTAAGACATTTACAAGCTACCTAAAGCAGCAAGACTTTACAAGTATGGGATTATATCAAAGAACAGATGAAATCTGCACGAAAAGCTTAAGAAAATAGTAAAGTTCCTTCTTCACCCTCGCTGGTGTATGCACTGTACATAAGATAGAATCGGCCATCAACACCTTTAAAATTTTTAAATCTTGTGTGTCCTACAAGAAAACATGAAAATATTACAGCCGCGTTCAGTAAGGTTATTCAAGGCCAGTCCTTATCTGCTTTATAGCAAGATATTTTTATATTAAACTGGCAAATCCACAGCAACAGTTCTACACAACCTTCTAGACAAGGCTGAGGAGGCTAGAATGGATAGAAAATAGCCTAATGCGCATTTATTAAGATAGAAAGAATATTTGAAAACATTCCCTGTAAATTAATTCAAAGTGAACCTCCCGTATTTAGATAAATTAGTACATTCATTCATTCATTATTAGCCTTCTTACATCCATGGTCCAACATAGGCCTCTTCTTTTCTTCTCCATTGGTCTCTGTTCTAAGTTTTTATTATGCACGCTAAACCGGCCGTGCTTTTTACATCATCTTTCCATCGAGTCCAGGATCGTCCTCTTAACCGTTTTCCTGTGCAGGGCCTCTATTCTTGTATTTTTTTGTTCAATTATCATCAGACTGGCTCATTGTGTGACCTGCCCATTTCCATTCTTGGTTTGCTACATATTCTTTTACATCCTTTAGTTAAGTTCTCTGTCACATTTTTTAACCATTCCACGCCATTTGCACAATTGACAGATCATCATTTGGCGGCGAGCAGCCCAATAATTTTACTAGTCTTACTGTATTGTTGATCTTGCCGTTCTGGCAGTGGTACTTGTGCAAGAGCTTCGCGCTACATATTTTCCTTTCTGCCAATGCATGAAACCACGGCCATGTTTCTGGGAAAGTCATGAGGAAGGCGACCACTGGCTCCAATAGAGAAAACCATTGCTTGCCCTCCGCACTTACAACATGTCCGGCTTTCACCTCACACTGGGGATCTACTGTGGGCAAATAGTCAACCCAGGCCCTATCACCTCTGACTGCGGACATCCAGCGTTAAACAGTTGTCTTCCAGGGACGTTAGTGCCAGGATAGCTACGTAACATAGAAGTCAATGAGAAAAACTGCTTTATTTTCACGCTCGACTTTAAAGCATTCAAGAGCTAGGAGGACCTCCTTTATCTTTCCATCAAAATTCGAGGCCAATGCCACAGCTGCCTGCGAGCTCTAGAAGTTTTCTGCGTTGACTCCTGTGCCACCATTACCACGAGCATCAAGCGCCGAGCCATAGGTGTACATGTAGATCCGCTCTATGACTGCATATCTTTCATGAATGATTCTCAGTGCAATGTCTGTTTGCGCGGTTGGTGGAGCTTCATTTTTATTCATCCGCTCGATCAAGTCCAACCTCGCCTTAAGGTTGTGGCCTACCAAAACATCTCTAACTGCATATCCTGTGAAAGATTTTCTTTCCTTTATATCTAAATTATATACCTTTCCGACCTCAGGCGCTTTTACAGAGAAGGATTTCTGTGCTTTCAGTCGCTGAGTGGGCGGCTTATAGTTTTTCCAGTAGTCCATCTCTAGGCGGTTTATCTTTTCATTTAGACTAATTACTGCCAGGTCTCTTCTTACCGATAGGAGATCTGCATCGTTTTTCAATTCCATCGCGTAATAGGGGTAGAGCTGGAACTCTCAGTAATCAATTTCACCGCTTGGTTCTGAGTTCTATCTAGCTTTTCCAGAGTTGTCTTGGGGGCTGTGGCAATCAGTTCGTTCCCTTACTCTATTACGGGTTTTACACACGCGGTGTATCCCTGCGTCAAGACGTTTTCCGTCGATTTCCATTTCGTTCCTGCCAGTCTACTCAGTAACGTCACTCGCTTATTTCCCTTCTGTACTAGCTGATCGACGTGCTTTGACCACTGCAACTTAGTATCAAGCTGGACTTCTAAATTTCACTTAGGGGATTGGATTTGTAGAGTAAAAGTGGTCCTCCTTGTTGCTTCGGGGACAGTGTTAACAGTTGGAATTTCGATTTTTCTGGGTTGATTTTCATTTTCATTTTTATTAGCCCAAGATGAAAGTTGGGCTAAAGCCTGGTTTATGATTGCATCTAACGCCTTTACCTTACTGCTGGTTGCCCAAATAACTACATAAAGTGGAGCTTCGGTACCAGGGATACTCTAGACTGCAGCAATAACATTATTGATCATTAGATTAAAGAGAACAAGGTTGATGAGAGATGCTTGAGACAGGCCTTGTCTGGTCTGTCTGTACTAAGGGAGGGCTTCGCCATACTTTATGCGCATATACCTCCCTGAGAGAAAAGAGGAGATAGTTATGTCCATATTTCCTTTTCTGTTTCACGGGTTTCTACAACTATTTTTGCCTTGTTGTAAATTGTCTTTATGATCAATCCTGCCATGCTTAAGTTTCGATATTATCAAAGGCCTTCTGATAGTCTCTAAATACTAGATATGATAGTAAGTTGTATTCTGTGACTTTTTCAATCAAGGTTCGGATAGTTAGAAGGTAATCGCAAGTAAGTACTAAAATTTTTCTGAAGCCCGCATGTTCTGTTAGTTGATTTAACTTCAGTTTATTCTCCAATCTGTTAATAACTATTTTAGTAAAAATGTTTAGTTTATAGATTTGCGAGAGGAGAGATATTGGCCGATAATTGTCTAGTGCGTTCTTGCCACCTTTTTTGAAAGGCAAGATTGTAGCAAAGGTATTCCACCTGTCAGGTGTTTTTCTTTTTTCTAGACATTTGTTCATTAGTAATTTTAATACTTGCACAACTGGCTTGCCTTCTTTTTTATTAGCTCCGTTATTACTCCGTTTGCTTTTTTTTCTAGTGTTATTGGTGTTTTCCTATCTGCTACGTCAGGAATATCATCTGAATTTACGTTGATTATTATTTTTTTGGTTAGTTTTTTTATATAGTTATCTGGTGGCTGATTATTTGTCCGTATAGTTTTCGGTAGTAGTTTTTGATAATTTTTCGTATTTCCTCTCGGTCTTTGACTTTTTTTCTCTATTATCATTTTTCAAACTGTTAACTGTTGTCTTTTCCAGATTTCTTTTGATTTCCTTTATGTTTTTATTTTCTTGTATTACTTTATCTATTTGTTCTCTAGCTGTTTTCGTTTGTCTTTCTTAATTGATTTTTTGACAGTTTTATTTGTTTCTACACACTGAATAGCGTTTCGTTTTTCTTGACTTATTAGTAGTTTTCTTCTCCCTTCAAACAGTTTCTCGATCTTTTCACTCCATTGGGTTTTCTTTTGTCTTGAGCTTTCTGCTACCTTTTGCCCCGCTTTCATCAAGGCTGTTGTTAAGATTTTATTAATTTCTTCTATGTTTTTGTTGTCCAGTTCTTCATATTTGTTTAGTTTTATTTTTATTTGCTCCAGATAGCCTTCGAATCTATTTCTGTCTATTTCTGGTGTTTACCTCGTCATAAATCTTTTACTTTCCATTTGTTTGTTTATTTCTACTGGTGATGGCACCATTCTGTGATCACTTGCGCTGCTAATCGTGTTAATAACATTTACATCTTTTACGATTTTCTTTTCCGATGATAGTACGTAGCCGATTTCATTTTTTACCTCCCCATTTTGACTAATCCAAGTGCACTTTCTATGTGTTTTTTGTAATAAAATATGTTCATAGTATCTTTAAAGGCTCAAATTCATTTGCCTGTAAGTCGAAGCTAGTCTGTGAATATCTGTAAGCTCTTCGAATCCGGCCCAAAGTAAATCGACTGACAGAGAAGACGAGAAAATCCCTGACCGCTTAACTAGACTAAAACTAACACTAACACCCATTTAGAAATCTATCATATCACCAACAGTAGGAAGAAGAAGAAAAGTCCCTACATTGAACTAATACAAAAGCAAAAGAGATTAGAGCCTTGAAACATAAAATTTTTTATTACTTTATTCAGATTAACTTAGAAAGAAGGTCTGCAAATGCAAACTAAATTAATTATTTCTATGTAATTTAGCGAGAAAGATAAAGACTAATGGTTATAGTTTGTGTAAACATGAACATGTAATTACAAGTATAGCAAAAAAGTCTTGCCAGTTTATTAAATATTTTCAGAAACAGAAATATTTATTTAATTCTGGGTTAGTACAAGTTTTTGTTACATCAAATAAATAAAAAGATTAATCTAGTTTTATCATTTATACTAAATTAATTAATGCTCTGTTTGCTAACGATTTTAATCACATTTACTTAAATAAACAAATAGGACGTTACATTAAAAGCTTTCTGTTCAATATTTGTTTAAAGTAACCAACACTAATTAATTTGCTGTGAAAAAGCTGTCTGATAATCGCCAGTTGTAAGATATACCAACAACAACGATTTTCTCACGTTTAGAAGAGATCGAAAGTTGCAATTTGTAAAAAGTTCAAATTTGTCTAGATAGGTTGACTAATTATCAACTGCTTTGAAAATGCTAATTGTAGCCCTAATGATAAATTAAAGTCAAGCAAATGAACTTTAATAGGCACTTTGTCATAATAATTAAGAGCCTATCTTCAATCATTTCATATTCAACTTGAATATTTCATGAACGATTTGATTTAAGAAAAAACTTAATACAACTGTCTCTTGTTTATTTTATTTAAGACAACTTCACTAATATCGTTAAATACACAGAAAGCGGAAACTTTTGTGGTTATTGAAATTAAAGGCGAACATTTGCAAATTTTAATTTCTCTCGGAATTCTAAAACTAATTAAATTAGACAAGGGCGTCAAGGCTAGCCGGCATCGAATCTTGGTCTAGTCTACACCACAAGCATAAAATAATAGGGAGTAGTTGATTTTCATGCTTTAGGGTCCGTGGATTAATTGTAAGGTAGTCTAGTGGAAGTGTTTGTGACTTGATTTGCGGAGGATTGTTTTTGCTTGAAATGTAATTAATGATATTTTAATTTAAAATTACTGTTTGGTTTCTTTTGTGATTTTCTTTGGATGAATTATTAGAAATTGCTGGTTTTGTGTATTTGAAGAAATAAAAGCTTGAAACATAAGTAAATTGAGAGAATCACGCTGACTGCGTTACGCTACGTTTGTAAAGGAAGCTTCCTTATTGTGAAGATTACAAAACAAAATTAAAATTAGTCCTTTCTCGTTGTGAAGTTGTTTTCAATTTATCCTTTTTTATTAGTATTTAAGATTGTAAATAATAGTCCGGTGTTAAGTATGCCTAGATACTCTGAATATCGCTTTTTATTATTATTCTAAGTATCCTTCCTCTGTAGAGAGAAAAAAAGAACGATGACTAGAATTTTCTAATGAACTTTGAAGACTTCTCACGAGGAATTCAAGCATTTGAATATACAGATAAGTTTGGTTCGATGGACTTTTTTTGACCTCAAGCATCTGTGGTATCTCTGTCTACTGTTTTTTAGGACACCTTGTATATTAACAAACATCTATCGCCTATAAACAAGAATTTACTGTGGAAAGTTCGTGACGTCGAAAAGCACAAGAAAGGATTTATAGAGTAATAAAGGAACCGTTTTAATTGAAAAGCATCACACCCCCTCTACTAAAAGGAAGTTTCTTCCAAAATTTCCTTAAGTTGGAAAACCTAAGACCATAACGGTGAAACATCAAAGTGCTACTCACCAATGAGGAGAGTTACCAAAAGATAACTAACCATAACGGAAGAAACATCAATTAGCATAAGATGACAATCGAACCAAACGTTCATTATACCAAACGAGAATGTTACTAAACCAGAACAAAATCAAAATCCAAACGGAACTCAAAGATCTCTACAACCAATCCTAAACTATATCAAATGAACGTTAAAGAAAACGAGGATAAAAGTGAAATGAAACGGTAAAAAGACAAAAGCAGGAACGAAAGTAAAACAAAAGTTCTCTCAGAAGAACCAAATAATAAATCACCAAACCAGGAAAGTCCCAAACACCAAATGAGAAAAATCAACACCGGCCAGAAAGGGGTCTAAAACCCAAAAGATTCCTAGGATACACAAACACGAAACGATCACACGGTCACGATAACTCTGAACGATGTCAAACGGAACAGAAACCTAAGTGACACGACAAAAACCACCAACGAAAATCCTTTAAAGAGGAACCAACACAAAACCTAACCTAAATTAAGCTTAAGCAAACAAAGTGATACAAAACAGACAAAAACTATGTACAAATGGTCACAATCGGTATTATCAAAATTGGTAACCACAACAAAGTATTGACTTCGCTTCGAGTACACCCTGCACAAAGATGTTAGACACCAACCTGCCCAAAATGTACTAAAAGGGAAAGAAATACGGTTCAGAGAACCCTGGGAGCAGAGGTAGACAAGGCCCCCTAATTATCCTTTAGAGCAAAGATGACAAGGCTCCAGGATAGCCCGGCAAAGCGTCCAACCAACCACCCAGAATGTACTAAAAGGAAGAAAGACAGGGTTCTAAGAATCCGGGGAGCAAAGATGAAAACGACTCCCTAATTATCCTTAGAAGTGAAGATTGAAAAGCTCCAGGATATCCAGCCAAACGCCCAACCAACCAACCACCCAATCAAGACGAAATCTACTAGTACTCTAGAGTTGGTGGTTCAGCAACGATATCCAAGCAAAGTCGATAAACTCACATGCAACGAATACCTTTGAAGAGGACATTGCATCATGGGATTCCCACAATTCAGAAGACCAGTTACACATCAATCACAACTGTGAACGACACGTCACTAAATGAACTTAAAAACACGTAAGATGTTTGGACCTTAACAAAGTTCAAAGGCACTAAATAAATTCTGTTTGGCAAAATACTTATTGTGGTGATAAAAAAAGTCAAATTGGGATTGAACTGTAAATCTTAGACATCCTAGATGCTTTTGTATTCTCCAGATTCATCGGACAATTCATGCGTCGAAAGAGCAACCTTTAGTCAAATTAACAAGAAAATGGACCTACACACGTAGGTACCAATGTGGCATTAAAATATGTCGTAATATCCGACAAAACAGTCCCCTAGGGACGAATATCAATTCAAGAGAATACGATACTAAAATATCGAAAATAGACCTGAAGGTGACGAATCCCAAACAACGGACCCCTAAAGATTTCAAAACATCAATGGCCTCACAAAACGAGACAACAATCAACACTCGGCCATAAAGAACCTAAATAGAACGATAAAAAGCCAAATAGGTTTCAAATGTCAAAAGTCCATTAAAAGACTTAACATGGCGACACCGCCAAAATCCGTCACTACGACAAATCACAAATCAGCAACACTGCTAACAAAAAGCTGTAAAAGCTGCAAAATAAAACTGAAAAGACAAAATCGGTGAGCGACAAACAAAATCGGGCCATAACGAAATTGGCAAAACGAAATTGACAAAACAAAGACTACAAACGACAAACAAAATCAGGCCCACGATAACTTAAATGGCCAACGATAACTTAAATCGAACAAACAAAATCGGGCCCCAGCACGATGGAGTCCACGAATCTCCAAAAACGTTAAAACAAAATGACCAAAAATCTAAACGGCCAAGGAAAACCTAAATCAACCAAACAACTAAATGGGCCAAACTAAATCGAGCCAGACAACTAAATCGGCAAAACAGCTAAATCGACAAAACAACTAATTCGGCCAAACGACTAAATCGGCCAAGTAACTAAATCTGCATAACAGCTAATTCGACCAAACAACTAAATCGTTGAGCGACAAAATTCTGTAACGGAAAAAACCTGAAAAAGAGGCCTAATTCTCGTATAAGCCAGAAATCGAAAAATGTTCCATTACGTAGCTTTAAATCGGAGGTGGGGTGTTCAAAGATCGTAGATAACCCAAATAATTATGTCTTTACCTGATCCTAAAGCCTAGAGTTTAATTAAAAAGCCTAAAACAAATACCTACCTGCCCTCACATCAACAAACACCCTGCATATAGGGGTCCACTCCGCGAACACCCTGTATATAAAAACTTTAAAATATGTTAAAATACACTTTCAACGTACCCAAAAAGGCTTACACTGGCTCCATAAATAACATAAAAATAATAAAAGTAGTAATGTTATCACTTACGAGTATAATAAATTCCAGCCTCTCTCTCTCTCTCTCTCTCTCTCTCTCCCTTTCTCGCTACCACAACTGAAAAGAATGTTTTATAGCTTAATAAAATTTTTGAATTATTACAAGCAAAATTTAAAATAGAGTCCGGATGTGTAGCAATGTTATAAAATAACATTACAAGCGACGGCTCTGTAGAGTAGGAATGGTGGAACATACAAAGTTCCTCGGCTAGAAGCACGTCCAACGGCCTCTTGCAAGTGATAACAATTCGTAAGTACCGCAGCTCTGCGTCCTTTGCTCTGGACCTAATACACCACACCAAGTCGTAAACGATCTTTTGGAATTTTAGGGCTTCGGCGCAGTTTTCAATGGTAATGTCGAAATCTACATCACGAACGACGCATGAAAACGATGTTGGAGCCTTGGACTGTCAGGCTGGAAGTGGGGAGTTGTGTGTTGAGAACACTTGGATGGATTCCCCGCGTGATGACTCAGAGTGACAAGTCGCTCACGTAGGTCGTCATGGTAGCTGCTGGTATTGGGCGTACCATTGGGATAAATGGTAACGTCGGTGAATACCAGATCTGGAATCTTCCTCAAGATTTGGGCGAATGCCTTCGGGGAGCAGAAGGCTTTTGGTATATCGGAAATAAACATGAAGTACGGTTTGAAGCTGGGCTGAAGTGGGGCTGAGGTTGATTCGAGACTGGAGGATAGGAAGTGTTTGCAATTACCATTCGGAGTCCTCGCTGCGTCGGCTCTGGTGATCTTGGAGGTGATGGAAGTGGCAGGTTGTAGGTTGGGGGTGGTAGGCCGAGTTGGTGAAGAGGTAATTTTGGAAGGCGGCGGCCATTGTAGCAGAGACTGAGGGGTTAATAGGAATGGGCTTGATGAGGGAGTAGGCGCTATGACTTGGAATTGCGTAGGATTCATAGCTGTGGTTATAAGTAGTAGAGAAACCGAGGAAGGGGTGCCAGTGAGATGCAGCTACAAAAGCTGAGCGGACAAGAACAGAGAAAACGGATTGCGGGTGGATCAGAGGAGGCAAGGAGGGAGAGCTTGCATAAAGTTCAGGGTATGATTCACCGTCATCAACATCAACACCCGCGAACAAACGTGCAACGCGCAACTCCAACCAACCTAACCACTCCTGGCTTAAGAGAAGTTAAGTCTTCTAAAGAGCCGGCCGCCTACGGCGGCATTTACATTGAATACGACGACGACGGAAACTTAATGAGAACTGGGC
This sequence comes from Ignelater luminosus, assembly GCA_011009095.1. Taxonomy (NCBI): domain Eukaryota; kingdom Metazoa; phylum Arthropoda; class Insecta; order Coleoptera; family Elateridae; genus Ignelater; species Ignelater luminosus. The sequence continues at coordinate 12,187 of VTPC01089312.1, forward strand.
AATTTTATTTCTAGCTGCTGTCGCTTATGTTTTTGTTCATACTGCCAAATATTCTCACCTACTAAATTATTTTAAAGGCATTTTAATCATACAGCGCTGCCAAATTTAGAAAGTTTGAAAAATACCCAGTTAACAACAAACTACTATAGGGATTTTCTGTTTATTTTTAAACACAGAATAACGACTGTAAATATCATCCGCTATTTAGGATACATCCTGCGTGCTAATGTAACCTTTTGTAGGTAAGCGTAGCAAGCTGTACTTTGCGATTTAACATTTTTAATTTTCTGTAGTTTTAATTCTTTAATTTATTAAAGAAAAAAACAGTCTTTTATAGAGATGTCTTAATAATTGTTTTTAATATTTAATGGATTTTACAGCTCTAACTACTAATAAAAAGCGAAATGTTGTGTGTAATAGATTACTGTTTGCCCTTTATTGAGTTTCTAAGGTGAAACAAAATTAAGAATAAATGTTCTTTCGTATCTTGTAAGTGTATCGGAAAACAGTCATAAATATTATTTACGCTGCTAGTAACCCATCGTTTCTAAGATTCGTACATTTATCGATAATTATATTTGACAGAGAGTATCCTTCATAAAAGATTTAGTTTAATCCCAAGTAGATGATGTTTCGAAATTGTTAGCGTGCTGGAGCATGAGTTTCTTACTTCTACAATTTACTGCTTTTAGCACATCTAAAAATGGTAATGTTTTATAGTCTCTGCGTGAGTAACAAAAAATAGTCGATAGGTGATATGATACGGCTACCCATTTATTCAATTCAACAACTTCCAAGAACTGTCGTAAAATATCTCAAAACACTTCTTGTCTGAGAGAGCGAGTTTTATTAAGGGTAATCTTATCATTAGAAACTTGTAAAGATTTTATTGAATAACGTTAACGTAATATTTATAGCACATTATAATTTTACTTTCATACGTTATATTCACATTAAATTGTTTGCTTTATTGACAATACTGTAAAAACAATGTGTAATTAACAGTATAACATACGAGCGGATAGCACGTATATACCGGATAACCAGTTTCCGAGTTTAGCGTGGTCAGTACTTGGATGGGTTACCCGCTAAAGGCGTCAAACTTACCACTCATCCGGTTCAAGGAAAAAACAGAGACCAGCCTAAAGAGCCAAATGGATTGTAGAATTTGAGAATCCTGTTTTAATCGATATAGTAATCAGGATAATCCAAGGTAACCTCAGTCTTTGACAATTCTTATATCATGAAAAAGAAGTTAAGTTATCACAAATGGCATAATGCAATACAGAGTTTAGAAGAAAAAAAATATCTGTTAGAAGTAGCCTCTACCTTAAGGTGATTCTGTTCTTTGCTTCAAGATTAGAGAGACATAAAATGCAGCTTTCTGCGATCGTCCATAGAAGGGTTCCCTCGGACTCTGAAATAGACATGAAGGGCCCGAGAGCCCCGCTCGCATACTTCTAACAAGACTGTCTTAAGACATCGAATCTACAGGCCTTATACAAAACGACCGAATAACCGCAGAATCCCCCCCACCCAGGATAAAGCAAACGCTTTTGCCAAGGTCATTGAAGAACTTTTCTTGAACATCTTCAGTCCAATTACCAACGAGGGCACAGCCGAAGCTTTTGCTTTTGGCAAGAATTTGATCCCGAGGAATTACTCCCTCACTACAAGAGCCCTCCATCATCTATCACGTGCAGTCATCACTCTCCTTACCTTTATATTCAACTGCTGTTTCAGCTACGGCTACTTTTCTAGTGGGTGAAAAGAGGCAACAGTTATCATGATCCACAAATCAGGTAAAGCATTCACAAACACCTATCTCTCTTTTCAAAGCCATAGGTAAAGTCTTCAATAGCGTATTAAGAAATGTGAAAATTTATAGACGCCAGAAATCTCATTCCCGAGCACCAGATCTACCATATCAGACTCCTTACCGACATCTAGATAGCTTTCAACTTCCGACGTTGCATTACAGCCACTTTTCATGACACCGAGCGGGCCTTCCACAAGGTCTGGCTTGAGGGGCATCTCTTTAGGTTCTGAACTGCGGAGACCCCGCTTGCTTTGTCCATCCAATCTGTGGGCCCGCCAACATTACATACGAGTACGTCAGGCTTTGTCAAGGGGCCACACTCCGCGAGCCCGCGTTCATCTTTATTTATCATCAATATCCGAATGTAGTTCCTTTTCTACTTAATTTTTATAATTTAATTTTATTGCATTAATGTCATTAATAGCCTGAGAATGGTCTTTTCTCATGCAATTTTGTTGTAAGGCCAAAACACATTGATGTTGTAGCGAGAGACCAATAATAAACAAATGTGGAATCAACTTGTATTTTAATTAATGTTTTAGTCAAACTTGATGTTCACTATGAGGATTTTTTATCAGTCATCGGATATTTAAACTGTGTATCAGAAATTTTCGGTAATTCTAATGAATTGAACCGATATATTTCGGTGTGCAATCAATTGATTACAACCTTTTACGATCATACTAACCCACACAATTATTCGCTTATTTTTAAACTAAAGGGCAACGCTCGCTTAGTGGCAAAGTGAATTAAAACTATTTTAAAACAAAACTTTGCTAATCAAAGGAACAAAGCTTGTTTAAATAGGAACTTAGTTATGCCGAGGCAATTACCTAATGGAAAACCGCATAATTTTTATGATAGACATTTAGACATTTTAAACCTTTTATGCAGTTACTTAGATTGTAATGAGGAAAATGATAATTCAAAGAAATTAAAGCGAGATTTATACAGTAACTTAGCTTTGAAAAAGTTCCTAGCAGGTTCAAAGGAATCTTTAGCTAAATAACCTTTGCAGTTAGTCATTCGGGAATTATTCTCAAAACCACAGCTTTAAACATATTTTTAAACAATCAGCACGTTCGATTTTGTTAAGAACCCACACAGAATAAATTTGTTTCAAGTCCTTCATATGCTAAATTCCTCATTCGTTGCATTACCAGATAATTTCTTCAGTAATAATTAAACTTCTATTCCATCGCAGCCAATAAAAGTTCAACCTAGAATAAATAATTAGTCCCAACGTTGGCTTTGTTTTACAAATTCCCGGGTATTCAATCTAATCAAACAAATTAAATTCTTAATCGATTGCATCTACAAAAATTGACCGTGTCTTGGCTCAAAGAATATTTTCTGAATTTAATACCGAACGATCCTTTCATAATATCTACAGTCTTTGAAAAATCAGCACGCGAATACGAGGCTTGCTGGGAAAATTTCTGCAATCGAGTGCTTCTGGTGATGTCAGCGTTGTGCCATTGTCAAATTCTACAAATTTGTCACTTTTAAGCTATAATTCAGTTGACAACCAGTTCTATTTACATAGCGCTTTGAAAAAAGTAATTTTGTGAAAACAGGCAACTCTCGTGTGAACACTACGAACTGATAAAAGGGGCACGCAGGCTTTTGGGGGGTCATTCTTTAGTTGCTAGCATTAGATAACATTTTGTTTAAGTGTAACTTAGTTGCAAAAATCTATTTTGTGGAATAAAGTGTTTTAAAAACCAAGTTCAATAAAAACTAGACTTAAGTGGCGCGGTCGGTAGGATGCAGAGAGTGGAAAATTCAAAAATTTGAAACAAATTACCTTTGGTCTCAATAATTTATCTGGCAGAACCTGGACGAAAACGGACTCCAAAGGCTTCAAATATGTAAGTGTTGAGTTCCGTATATTCTCCTTAACCTTGCCATAAACTGTGAATTTCAAATACAACATTCTTCTTGCAATTTTCTATAAAGTTTTCTGTGGAAATAAGTTCAGAATCTCTTTCACAATTTTTTTAAGGTTAATTTATATCAAAAGTAAAATAAAAACAAATAAAAGACATTAATTAAATAAAATTCTTTTGCATTTTTTGTCAAAAGTAAATTCTATTTAATTAGTAATAGAACTTCTTTTGAGTTTTTGTCAAAAATGAATTTCATTACATAGCAAATTAAGAAAACTAAACATCTACATTACAAATTAATTTGAATGAATTTATTTAAATTGCATGCAGAATAACATTAGTGTAGACCTATCTATAATTTTAAACAAAATGTTGCTTTTTGGAGATAATAATGCAAATCAACCAACTATTCAGGCCGCAAAAGAAATTGCAAACACTCTACGCTACTTTTCTGGACGTAGCTAGCACCTGGAATCGTTTATTAAAACCGTTGACAAATTCCGTGATAGGTATGGCAGAACAATAGGCAATAGCTTGAGTGAATTTGTCTTTGCACCAATTTGTTTAAAAATTATAGACAAAGCAGGCGACTTTTTAATGTGCCGGTCAGATCTTAACACATAGCCCGACGTAAAAGTGTCACTGCGTAACAATCTCGGTGACAAACTAGATAGACAAGTTTTACAACAACAATTCATTTTCCTCAATAAAGGGAAAAATGAAAATGTTACAGATTTTCTAGAAAGATTAAAGTTAGTAAAGATGCGATTAAATTTAAAAATCAGTGCACATCCAGAATTAGATGCGCTTACAAAAGCTTCTTTAATTAAACAAAACGAGACTACCGCAGTCACAGTATTAATTACAAACACAAACGCGGAATTAAGAACGCTATTAATGTTAAAAAATCTGAAAGATATTGACGAAGCCACTTCACTTTACCATTCAGACATGGAACAGCAGATAAATCTTAGAAATCCTATTCGCGTTAAAAACCCGCAACAAAATATTAGAAACAACACGAACTGTTGACTAAATATAAAGACATTCTACACAAACCAGACAATAGATTGATCTTTACTAACCAAATCAAACACGAAATTAAAACGACTGATGCCGTTCCGGTACAACAAAATCCTATCTTGATCCCCATGTGCATAAGGCCAAAGTCCAAAAACAAATCGCCAAAATGCTGGAAGATGGAATAATACGACCATCGCAATCCCCTTGAAGCTCTCCTATATAGATCGTTCTGAAAAAGCTCGATGCCAGCGGCCGCCAAAAATGGCGAATTGTTGTCGACTACAAACGGATTAATGACAAGACAATAGACGACTGCTACCATTTATCTAACATCAATAACATCCTTCATAAAGGAATACTTCACTCCACTTGATCTGGCTTCCGGATTTCACCAGATCGAGATACATCCAAATTCGATTGTAAAGACCGCATTTAGAGTGTAATGGACAATGTCTTAAAAAATTGCAAAATAAAATATGCCTCGTATACATGGAAGACATTATCATCTTCTCCACGTCCCTACAAGAGCATACGAACAAGCTAAAACAGACGTTCGAAAAATTACAAGAAGCAGGGTTCAAGATTCAACTCGATAATTCAAAATTCATTTCTAAAACAGTCAAATTTTTAGTGCACTTGATTACACCTGAGGGTATTATACTAAATCCAAAAAGGATCAATGCAATCGAGCAGTTACCGATTTCAAAAACAGCAAAAGAAATCAAATCGTTTGTTGGGCTAGTAGGGTACTACAGAAGATTTATAAAGAATTTTGCCAAACTGACTAAACTCATCATACAATGCCTAAAACAGAATAACAAAATACAGCACACACCAGACTTCGTAAACTGTTTTAATACCTGCAAGAAAATCCTAAAAAATGATCTCATCCTTCAGTACCCGGACTTTACAAAACCCTTCAATTTAACCACAGACGCTTCCAATTTTGCCATAGGTGTTGTCTTCTCACAAGGTCCGATTGGAAAAGATTTTCCAATTGCATATGCATCTCGCACCTTAAATCCTACAGAAATAAACTAAAGCACAATCAAGAAAGAGCTCTTGGTTATTGTTTGGGTTGTAAAATATTTCAGGCCATACTTGTTTGACATCAAGTTTAAAATCATAAGCGATCACAAACCGCTTCAATGGTTGTTTTCGCTTAACTGAAAGTTGGCCCGTTAGCGCCTCAAACTTGAGGAGTACAATTATGAAATGGTATACAAGAAGGGCAAATTAAATACCAACGCCGATGCCCTATCTCGAGTCAAGATTACTCCAATCAAAACAGATGACGACAACACGTCTATAATCGCCAGCCCAACAGATCCTAAGGATTTACTTAGCTTTACTGGGACAGACATTGACGATTTCTTTGACAACTCCAACCCCGGTATACCACATAATCACAAATCCAATAAACCAAAAATAATAATTCATGAAAACATTCTTGTACAACCTCCACGAAAAACCCGCAGTCACACTGAAAACGAAACCGTTCACTCCAGTCACGAAGATCCAATCATTAACGTCCCATATACAGAAAAGCCTATTAATATATTCAAAAATCAAATAATTGTTACCAGTTGAACAAATTACAAAGTAAACAAAGCTAAGATATTTGATAAAAACAAAATCACTCTTAATATTTCAGACCCTCGAAACGAACACTCATTCATTAAATTTATTAAAGAAAACAAACTTATTGTTTGCACTTTTCAAACAAAATGCTAGAGTCAACATTTCTTAGAAAAATTCAAGAATTTTTCAAAATTAACCCTTTTTCCTTGTACATCTCCGACAAAATACTTCCTGACGTAACTGACGAGGATGGACAAAGGTTGAAACTTAAATATTACCAAGAAACTAAAACCAGTCATCGTGGAATGCAGAAAAACCTTAAAACAATTAAAAGATTATTCTACTAGCCAGAGTTAGACCAAAATCTTAAAGACTACGTTAACTCGCGCGAAATATGCCAACAAACAAAGTACGAAAGACATCTCACAAAACTTGTTTTTAAACCAACTCCAATAGGGTTTAAACCATTCGACCACGTTTACGCTGACAAATACAAAACCCACAGACAATAATTAGTAACCATCATAGACAGTTTTTCAAGATTCGGACAGGTTTATCCCATCAACGCTCTGAGTGGCATTGAAATTGCAAATAAACTATTACAATACTTTAATCATTTCGGACGTCCCTGCAAAATCAACCCAGATAATGGTCATGAATGGAAAAATGAAGTTGTGCAGGGACTATGCGAAACTTACGGTATAGAAATTTATTATATCACTCTATTCAATACAAACAGCAACAGCCCTGTTAAACGTTTCATTCAACTATCGCGGAAACTTTAGTAACGCTGAAAAATACAAAACTCAAAGAAATCATAGAAACTCTTATGAACTACGTACTACTCTCTTACAACAATTCCAATAGATGAACAGACTCAAGTTACTCAGTACGTTCAAGACCATTGCGAAAACATTGAAACCTTAAACAAAATTCTCTTAGAAATATTACAAGAAAAACAAGAAAATACTTAAGAAACGGTAATGAAAAGCGACAAGAAACAACGTTAATAAAAAATTATACGAGGGTGGTCTGAAAAGTTTTCGACCTCAACGTGAAGATGGCAGCACTCGTAAATAAAAGCTACTGAATTTCGTTGTTCATCTGTTGACAGTTACTCACCAAAGTTTCAGCCATTTTGGACGCGCAGTTTTTATGTAACAGTCGTTTGAGTGAGTTGATGTGAGTTTTTTTGTGAAAATGGACAAAATCGAGTATCGAGCTGTCATTAAATATTTGTTTTTGAAAGGCAATACGCCTTCGCAAATAAAAGACGAGTTGGATTCTGTGTATGGGGACTCTGCACCATCATTTACCACGGTGAAATTTTGAGCTGCTGAATTTAAACGTGGCCGTAAGAGCTTGGGAGACGATGAACGTTCGGAACGTCCAAAAACTGCAACTACCGACGAAAACATCGCCAAAGTTCACCAAATGGTGCTAGACGACCGCCGAATTAAAGTGAGAGAGATAGCAGAGGTTATGAACATGTCAAAAGAACGTGTTTGTCACATATTAAATCAACATTTAGGCATGAGAAAGCTGTCCGCGCGTTGGGTGCCGCGTTTGCTCACGTTAGACCAAAAACGTGTTCGAATGAATATTTCCAACGCTCTTTTGGCGCAGTTTAGGCGAAATAAATCCGAGTTTTGGCGCCGATTAATTACTGTAGATGAAACTTGGATACACCATTATACGCCCGAAACAAAAATACAGTCCAAACAGTGGACTGCAAAGGAGGAACCGGCTCCAAAAAAAGCAAAAACTGTTTTTTCGGCTGGGAAAGTGATGGCGACTGTTTTTTGGGATAGTCCTGGAGCTATTTTAATCGATTATCTTCAAATAGGAAAAACCATTACAGGAGCATACTATGCACCATTACTTGACAAGCTGAAGGCAGAACTTGCGAAAAAATGGCCACAACGCACCGTCTCACACCTCAGCGGTTGCCATGGCGAAAACCCACGAATTACGGTTTGAACTGCTTGAGCATCCGCCTTACTCACCAGATCTAGCCCCAAGCGACTTCTTTTTGTTTCCTCATCTAAAAATTGCGCTCGGAGGACAAAGATTTTCGTCAAATGAAGAGGCAATCACCTTCGTGAACAATTATTTTGCAGAGAAAAATGCCGAGTACTATTTGGACAGGTTACAGAGATGGGAGCATCGCTGGGAGAAGTGTGTAGAGTTACAAGGGGACTATATTGAAAAATAAAAAAAAAATTTCAGAAAAAATGTCTTGTATCTTTGTTAGGTTTCAGACCACCCTCGTATAAAGCAAAAGACCGGAACGCATATCAAAGAAAAACCAGTAATTCTTACGAAAGGCTGACGACCCCGTATTGATTGACAATAATAAAATTAAATCTAAAGGCAAAATTTACCATAGATCCCTTCTAAAACCACAACGACTTGTTTCAGGAAATACGCAAGATGATCCTGGCGGTAATTCTTCTCAGCCTGGACCTAATTCTCGCAATTGATATAAAAGAGATTAATAATCCTATCCTTCCTGTTCAAGTAGGACAAACAAAAGTAGTAACTTCCAAATACACATTCTTCTACCATGTCGATCTCACACATCCTGAGAATTTTCTCCTCCAAATCAAAAACGAACTCGTAACACTACAAAATACATTAACAGAAAAACAATCGACTAATCATTTTTCTATTTTCATTATAAACAAAATTTCAAACGCGCTTTCGCTAACGAACGCAACCTTTATTAAGATAAGTTCACTTAACGACAAAAAGAGGTCCTATTGACAGCATAGGTAAAATACAAAAATGGCTTTTTGGAATCTTAGATTTAGACGACTACGTCATACCTAGAAACTCTGCGAGCAAATCAATATTAAGTTCACGGAGATCTTAAAAAAACAGAAAACATTGTTAACAGAAATTTCTGACACTTACAGTAATAACTTCCAAAAGCTCACCGAAAATCAAAATATATTACAAACTCCATTGAAATACCTATCTAGCAAAATAAACGAATTTGTCAACTTAGAACAAGCCTTCCCATTTTCTAATATCATCGATAACTTACTGATGTAACTTCACTCCATTCAACATTTGATAAAAAATTTAGAAACAGCAGTTTCTTTCGCACGACTGAACACATTGCACAGCTCGATAATCAACCCTTCTCAACTCAGATTAATAATTTCAAAATTAAATGAAAATTACGAATTACTGCAGGTCACTACACTAAGAAATTTTATAAACTATTATTCTCTTTTTTCAACTCAGGTAATCATACAAAATAAAGTAATAGTATTTAAAATTCACGTACCCATCATATCCTCTCAATTTAAATACCTTCAGTTATATCATATACCTATAAAAAATATAACGATTATTCCCGAATAATCCTTCCTACTACTCAACACCGAAGACCACTGGACCATGGCCGAGAGATATCCAGAAATCGAAGATCTCTACTTCTGCCTTCAGAGTAATTAACAAAAACATCAACCTTGCCAGGCCGAATTCATCAGAACTGGAAGAAATTCCTGTTTAGGAACGCCTGTTCACTTCTCAGAATCAAGTGCCACACAAATCAACGCTAAAGAACTCTTGCTAATCCCCGATACAACAGTAAAAATAAAATCTCAGTGTGATTTTGAAGGTATCTACGAAATTAAATAACTTAGCATCATTACGTTAAACCAGTGCACAATTAACATCGATGGAAAAGTATTGCAGACAGAAGAAAGTCTACACGAAGAATTTGTTTTTGATCTTCCATCCATCGAAACTGCAACAACAAATACTAACGGGAGACGGTATCCAGTACACCTGAAGCAAGTAGATATGGAGAGTATAAGACAAATCAGGACGCTGACTAATAACCTACACATCACTCATCTACACACCACGCCCGAACAAAAGCACAAATGGACAAACACCGCATTAATTGCTCTGGTGTTTATGATTGGTATCATCACCTGCTACTTCAAAATCATTCGACCTAGGATCCAGCAAGCTAAGGCACCTGTCGATAAACCTCAGAAAATAATAGAACCCTTATTTTATGATTTGAGAAGGAAAGAATTATGCGACGGTTAGTGTGTGCGGCCGTTACAGTTTATTATTTCGGTTGGTGTGTATGGCTTACATATGTGCATTTCCGCTGTGTGTCTTCTTCGTAAAAACAATATGTGCTTGTGTCTGTTTACTCGTAAAATAAGCAAGACTAAGAACTGATAAAAAGGGCAGGCAGGCTTTTGGGGGTCATTCTTTAGTTCTTAGCATTAGATACCACTTTGTTTAAGTGTAACTTAGTTGTTTGTTTTGTGAAATAAAGTTTCGTTAAAAACCAAGTTCACTGAAAACTAAACTTAATTCTAGTTAATCTCCTTAGTAAAAAATTTTTCTAAAAGTTCTTTGCCGATTAGTCACGTTCAGGGATATTACAGGCACCGATATATTTTTTTCGCCTATTGTTACACGATAAGGTACCTGGACCGAGGCGGCAGTGTACTACGCAGACAATTTTGGAATGATTAAAAGTATTTTAAACAAGTTTGATCCTTCAGAAGCACAAATCATAGAATAAGCTCTAGATGCAGTAAATAAAAGAGGAATTCGCAAGAATTTAGTTTTTATTTTGAGCAATTCAAGTGTATTTCTGAAGCAACTTGAAAGCAGAGGGTTTTTATTAAGGGAAAGTGTTGATATTGTAGAGGGTGTACTATTACGGCAAAAAAACCGGGGCACCACACAGTTTTAAAGTTACCTCTTGTAAATCTGTCTTTCAGTTTAAGTAAAACTATTGTGTAAGTAAGTACCTTATTAATTGAACTGACAAATCTACATTAAAGCCTGATGCAAAATAGAGAAATTTTGTTAGAACCGACGTATCATCAGAGAAGTATGCCCCGGTTTTTTTGCCGCGATAGTACATCGTAAATTAAGAAAACTGAAAAATAAAGTTTATACAAAGTTGTGGAAAGTTTCAGATCAACACAATGGTTTTCAACAGCTCCAGAAAAAATGAAGCTATTATAGATTGTAGTATCGATCACGTAAGTATTACAGATTTAAATAATTTAAAGCTTGCTCCAATATTATTTCCTGCAATGCACGTCGAAAGGTTTATTTTCCGATATAAAGTTGTCTTATCAAATAGGAGAAGAAAGTTTCTTTTCCAAAATCTATTACTCCTTCATTATATGATAGTTAAACGTAATTCTTTCTGGTTTTAATTTATACTATGTTGCATGTTTTATTATTAATGCATATTTCGGGCACTATTTAGTGCATATTGCATGCAAATTTTAAAATTTTTTAATGCATAACTATCTTCTTTAATCCAGTTATTTTCTAATTAAAAATTGACAGTTTTTTACTTAATAGAAGTAATTACAATGGGGCATTTTAGTAAACACGTCTCAATAAAATATACTACCAGTAAATTCATAAGTTATTGTTTTCATCTTTATTATTCTTATTTTTGTAATGAAAGGAATATGCTCTATAAAAAAGATTATTAAATTCTATTACAAAAATGTAATAAAAGTTTAGCTCTCCATCATATTTTATTATCATTAATATTTTTTTAGCTGCCTAACTAAATTAAAAGGTAGATTCTTTAGATTCTAAAGTAGATTTTGAACTGAAGATTATTAATGCATCCTTGATAATTTTCTAGAGCACTATTTGTGTTTTTGAAGTAACCACACCACACTTAAAAGTAATAAATAATATTAAACCGTTTAAAATTAATTATCAGTAACAGTAACAAAGTACGTAGTTTGAATATGAACTGTGCAGACTGAAGAAACTTTAAAATGCTAGTGCTTTATTAACATTTTAAAGTTCCTGTAAATTTTAACACTTTAAAAAGTAAAGTCTTTTAAAATTGAAGATGGAACAGTTAGAATTTTATAGTGGAAAAGTTGCATTCCTTTTAGATAAATAATTTCTTTAAAGTTTGCAGCAGGTGTGAAACGTTTTTCAGTTCTGAAGCATTTTAAAGGATTAGCAGTCGACACAAGAGCCACGGTAAAACATGACAAGCTAACCGACGTAGACGTATTAGTAATCACAGCTTGTAAATAAACGTAATAACAACATAACCTCAATGCTTTCTATTAAACACTGCATTTATTATTAAGTTTACCATGAATAGTAAATTAGAATGTGCAGTGAACTGCTGTAATATATTCTACTTTAGGAGAAAATCCACTTTTCATTGTAATTCTCCTGGTTGAAAGATGCTGTAATCTTGAGAAAACTAGACAAAATGTAAAAGCGATAAGCCAGTTTAAGAAATGAAAAGAATAACTAATAAGTCTAGCAGGTAATTTTACAGAATGAAAATACTTTTGAAATTTAATTTATCTTGGATTCTTTTGTAGGCAACTTAAGAATTGTATCAGATAATAAGTCAGAAAAAAGTAACGAATAGGTATGTTTTGCGATACTAGATAAATACTTTATAAAATACTAAGAAATGTTTTAGAAATGTATTTTGAGAAAACAACATAGAATGTAGGGATTCAAACCAAAGATTTTATAATTCCTGAATGAAGATTCTGGTATGCTGACAGAACTAAAGTATAATACGTTTTTGTAGAATCTGATTTATTTAAAAATATTTCTATTTGTAGACTACATTAATTGAAGATCAACATCACATAAAAGGGGCAGAATTTGAGGCAAAAGTGAAATTTAATGGACACTGTAAGTATAATTTTTTAAATTTGTAGTTAAAATGTTTATAGCTTTGTGGATCTTACTCGTAATTATGGACTTGAGTATTTGTCAATAAGAAATTCTACAAGTTTAACTTTTAAGAAAGCAGTAAGTTTGAACGAATCTGCATGTTTACGCAAACAATTTTAGAAATAACCCACTTCTGTTAATAATAAATAAACATGAATATTTCTTGTTTATTTGTATTATAGGTAGTACCTCCTTCTTATAAAAATGTTAATTAATGGTTACTAAAATGGAAAGTGTTTATTAAATAATTTAGTTTGCTGCATCTACAAATGCCATTATATTTATAAGGAACGTTAGAAGCCTTGCGCATTTGAGAATGGTAAAATACTGCAAGTTTACTAAAAAATGGATCTTATTTATCGTGCTGTAATAATAAGAGTAAAATTTGATGTTTAATAGAATTACTGAATTATAACTGTTTTATTAACTTTTAACATTTATGCCTGTAAGTTTCAATCTTGAATAAATCGCTCTTTATCTTGGTGTTTATTTTTTGATTTAAATAGAATCTCATTCAATCTTAAACTTGTATTTGTCTCTAAGTATTTATTTTTATACAACAAAATTAGGAATAGTGTTGGGTTTGCATATTTACTTTATGGTGTAAAGAAAGAGCATGAGGTGCCAGAAAGTCTTGCAATTCTAAATTCGCCAGACTAACAATGATTGTTAATTCTTTTAAAATTGCATATCAAAAGAGAAAACTTTAAGCTTTAGTAGAAAGATAGCTAACAGAATTTTACACAGCTGGAAGTAATTTAAGTTCTTGAAAATCTTTTATTTGCTATCTAATAACATTGAGAAGAAAAAAAGAAAGAAAAAGTATATCTAAGTTTCCTATTTACATTTAGAAAGTATCATCTTAATCTAGGAATAGAATTGAGCTTGTAATCTTTGCATTTAGAAGTAAACGTTGGTGCTTTAATTCTAATATGTTAATACCCAAGACTTTTCCAAAACTAATGTTTTGCAGTTATGAATTTTACACCCGATTAGCCATCAAATTCTATAAAGGTATAAATTAAATTTTACGAGAAATGTTTATTTTCCATATATGCAAGTAAGTGTAGGTATTCCCTTTGTAGCATTTAAATATTGTGTACCTAGATATTTCTTCTGTAAAAGTTTCTGTTCTGGTTGGTATGACTTCTTAGAATTAAGACATTGATTTACAACATTATCTGTAATATAGGCTGATGGTAGTGAAGGCAGTATCAGAAAATGAAATACTGGATTGTTAAGTGATAATAATCTGAATATGCAACACACTATGCATTTTTACAGACCACTGCAACTTTTTTTTGTAATTTGAAAGAACAAATCATTAGAGACAGCAAGTGTTATGACAATTTGACATCCGAATGAATCTAAGGTTAGATTTTGGCATGAAAAATTATCTTTAATTAAAACAAGAAGAAAGGAAAGATGAACATGCAAGTGCGGATGTTACAAGAAAGGTTTCAACAAAGCATCGAAGATATAAACTACATTAATGAAAGGCTACTGAAAATAAAATTGAGCACCTCCATATAATCAGCGTGTACGCACAGGACGAAAGTTCCACAAAAAACTTCAAAATTTATTAGATACCACACCTCCCAAGCATCAATTATAACAGTGTTGGTGATCTTAATGCATGAGTAGCTGACCAACCGAAATTCTAGATGTAAGAACAGTGAATATAGCAAATATAGGTAGTGACCATGTATTAGTTTTATGCAAAATGAAGACTCATCCCCAAACATACAGAAAAATTAAATATGGAATTGCTACTAAACAATTGCATCCTAGTCCTCTGAAAATAAAAGTCAACAACTCTCCAATAGTTAATGATAATAAAGTACAAGAAGCCTGGACAAAAATAAAAAATAATAAAGTCGAGGCAGCTAAAGAATCCCTGTGTATGAGGAAAGTTCAAACTCCACTAGCATATAAACGGAAAACATTCTGGTTTACAAATGAAGTAAAAGATTCAACAGAAAGAAAAAAGAGCCTTTCTGAGATACAAAAAGAACTACAAAACCGGCAGATCGTCAGTTATACATACAGGAAAGAAATGCTGCAAATTTAAGAATAAGGCAACTAAAGGAATAGCATTGAAAGAAGTTCACTAAGGATACGGAACGTGACCTATATGGATCGCAAAAGAAGATACGGCGAATTTTAACGAATAGAAAAGCTAAAATCAGTGACACCCAGAAAATTTGGTTGGAGTATTTTAAAAATCTGTACAAAGAGGAAATAGACAACGTTCTCGCAAGGTTAATCGAAAAGAACGAACA
>VTPC01089312.1:27912-42338 GCA_011009095.1 Ignelater luminosus
AAGTAATTTAAGTTCTTGAAAATCTTTTATTTGCTATCTAATAACATTGAGAAGAAAAAAAAGAAAGAAAAAGTATATCTAAGTTTCCTATTTACATTTAGAAAGTATCATCTTAATCTAGGAATAGAATTGAGCTTGTAATCTTTGCATTTAGAAGTAAACGTTGGTGCTTTAATTCTAATATGTTAATACCCAAGACTTTTCCAAAACTAATGTTTTGCAGTTATGAATTTTACACCCGATTAGCCATCAAATTCTATAAAGGTATAAATTAAATTTTACGAGAAATGTTTATTTTCCATATATGCAAGTAAGTGTAGGTATTCCCTTTGTAGCATTTAAATATTGTGTACCTAGATATTTCTTCTGTAAAAGTTTCTGTTCTGGTTGGTATGACTTCTTAGAATTAAGACATTGATTTACAACATTATCTGTAATATAGGCTGATGGTAGTGAAGGCAGTATCAGAAAATGAAATACTGGATTGTTAAGTGATAATAATCTGAATATGCAACACACTATGCATTTTTACAGACCACTGCAACTTTTTTTTTGTAATTTGAAAGAACAAATCATTAGAGACAGCAAGTGTTATGACAATTTGACATCCGAATGAATCTAAGGTTAGATTTTGGCATGAAAAATTATCTTTAATTAAAACAAGAAGAAAGGAAAGATGAACATGCAAGTGCGGATGTTACAAGAAAGGTTTCAACAAAGCATCGAAGATATAAACTACATTAATGAAAGGCTACTGAAAATAAAATTGAGCACCTCCATATAATCAGCGTGTACGCACAGGACGAAAGTTCCACAAAAAACTTCAAAATTTATTAGATACCACACCTCCCAAGCATCAATTATAACAGTGTTGGTGATCTTAATGCATGAGTAGCTGACCAACCGAAATTCTAGATGTAAGAACAGTGAATATAGCAAATATAGGTAGTGACCATGTATTAGTTTTATGCAAAATGAAGACTCATCCCCAAACATACAGAAAAATTAAATATGGAATTGCTACTAAACAATTGCATCCTAGTCCTCTGAAAATAAAAGTCAACAACTCTCCAATAGTTAATGATAATAAAGTACAAGAAGCCTGGACAAAAATAAAAAATAATAAAGTCGAGGCAGCTAAAGAATCCCTGTGTATGAGGAAAGTTCAAACTCCACTAGCATATAAACGGAAAACATTCTGGTTTACAAATGAAGTAAAAGATTCAACAGAAAGAAAAAAGAGCCTTTCTGAGATACAAAAAGAACTACAAAACCGGCAGATCGTCAGTTATACATACAGGAAAGAAATGCTGCAAATTTAAGAATAAGGCAACTAAAGGAATAGCATTGAAAGAAGTTCACTAAGGATACGGAACGTGACCTATATGGATCGCAAAAGAAGATACGGCGAATTTTAACGAATAGAAAAGCTAAAATCAGTGACACCCAGAAAATTTGGTTGGAGTATTTTAAAAATCTGTACAAAGAGGAAATAGACAACGTTCTCGCAAGGTTAATCGAAAAGAACGAACACGATGTGTTTGATATGACACTGGAATATGTTATAAAGGCAGGTAAAATATTAAAATGGGAAAGCGCCAAGACACAATGGAATAAAAAATGAACTTTTAAAGTATGAGGAACAAAAATTAAGGGAAGAACTGGTGAAGTTGTATAACTTTATAGTCAGCAAAGGGGGAGTTCCAGGAGGATGAAAAGTTAGTATTAAAAACCCCGAAAACTATCGAGGAATAACTCTTGAGTACAACACAAGAATTACTTGCAACAATTATATTGGACAACATGCAACTTCATCAGCACATAAGTGAGGAACAACAGGACTTCCGTTCTAATCGATCAACCACCGATGCCATCCCATATAGCACACGGACATCCTATGGATGTCCATTGGACGTCCAAATTTCGGCGGATGGAGGTCCAGTGGGCGTCCGTTTGTCACGACTTTGGACATCCTACGGACGTCCGTTACTGGACGTAATTTGTACATTTTTTGTACGTAATTTAGACATAATTCGGACAATTTATGGACATAATTCGGACAATTTATGGACATAATTCGGACGATTCTTGAACATATATAATTCGGACGATGTTTGGACATAATCTAGATGACATTTTGGCATAACTTGGATGGTGTTGGATGACTAATGGATGTCCAGTGGACGTCCACCAACGGTCGTCCAGTGAACGTACAAACACGGACATCCAATAGATCAATTTACGCCCATGGACGTTGGGACGAAATTTGGATGAGAAATGGACGTCCGGTGCTATATGGGATATTGTGCTGCCATAGTTGACAAAGTGATTTAATTTGACGCACCAGCCTTTATATGTTTTGTAGATCTCAAGAAGACATTCGATCGTGTGAAACCACAAGACGTCATATTTATTTTAACAGAAAAAATATTCCACCAACGATAATAAAGCTCCTAAGAAGACATAAACGAAAACACCTCAACGAGAGTCCAAGTGGAAAGCCAACTGATAAGTGGTGCCACCAACTCTTATTTTTACATTTCGGAAAAATTTTAGCAAAAACGTCCGGAGATTTCGCTATAAAATCACGAGACTTTAAAATCTAAAACAAGAGAAAAATCAAGAATTGATATGATACGGTTAAAAACTTATTAAGATCCGTATTGAAAAATTGAGATAACAGAACCTACACGACAAAATTATTCGTTAATTGTAGACCATAAATTAGAGCCCTACACGGGCCGAAATTTTCAGGCTAGGCCCGACTGGGGACAAGCTTGGCGCGGCCTGAAAAAAGCTCGGTAAATTCTTGATCGGCTTGATAGGACCAGATAGCTCGAGAAGCCCGAGCGGCTCAACAGAGAAGCCCGTAGGGCCGAAAAGTCCCAAGACCCAACAGACTGGAACGGACCGAGAAGCCCGAAGGGTCGAAAAGTTCAAAGTATCCTACAGGCCTGATGGCCCAAATGGACCTGAACGGCTTCACAAACCCTTATGATCCGACAAACTCCAGGGATCCAAACGGCCCGAAGGGCCGAGAAGTCCAAATGGGCCAATGGCCTCACAGATCCGAGAGATCCAAACGGTCCGATAGATCCGAAAGGCTGAGAAGTACAAAAAGCCCCACAGGCCCGAGAGACCCTTATGGTTCTACAGGCTCAAGAGATCCAAACGGACCAATAGACCCGAAGGGCCGAGAAGTACAAGAAGCTCAAGAGACCCTTATGGTTTTACAGGCCCGAGAAATTTAAACAGCCCGATAGATCCGAAGGACTGACAAGTTTAAAAGACCCAACAGGCTGACGGCCTCAGAGGGCCGAACAATCCGAGAGACTCGAGAGTTCCAATAAAACCGAGAAGTCCAAAAAGCGCGAGAGGTCCGAATAATACGACAGACCGGAAAAACCCGAAGGGCCGAGAAATCCAAGAAGCCCAATAGGCCCGAACGGCTCGAGAGGTTCGACAGAGTTCAAGAGCTCGACAGGTCCGAACGGCCCGATTGACCGGATAAATGTTCAAATTGTCCTCCGTTAGCTTTCAGGCAGGCGGTTGCTTGCAATGGTACTGCATTATGAACACGTGGTCACGATATAGGGCCATTACGACCTATCCAACGCTGCGGAAAATCTTCGTTCAACGATTTCCTCATGTTATAGGCATAACGAGCTGGTGCGCCATCATGAATCCAGATCAGTCCATTCTGCAGATTGAGTGGAAAATCGTCTATCAGTTCATTAATAAATTGAAAATAATTTTGTGGTAAATAGTGAGGTCTAATAGTGTTGCCTGCTAGTATTCCAGCGGCGGCATATTAAGTCTGCGAGCAACTCCTCTTGTACTAGTTCCAAGTTCTTCAGAAATATTTCGTAAAATTTGATCTTGTTCAGGGTTAAGACGAGTTCACGGAGCACTAGCTTAATTCGGTTTGGTATCGTTTGACCTCTCTCTTTCTACCGCCAATCCAATCTTCTAAATATGTTTGCTGATTGTGGTCGATAATTTCGAAACCTTCTCAAGTATTCAGCTTTTGCGACATTACCAGTTCCTTCGCAAACCCCATTACATATTGGCATATTCATTCTCCATTGCTTATAAATAAATGGTTCCGATGTGAAACTAAAATTATGACAGATTCGGAACGGCAACAGCGATAATTTATCGAATAAGAAATTTCAAATACGAGTCGACTCAAAGTGCTTGTACAGCATTGCCAACAATAAGATTTTTTCGGAAACATCAATTTTCAGTTCAATAATGTTGAGAATTCTACTTAATCAGAATTATAACTTAAGTAGGAACCAGCAGAATGTACAAAATGAACATAAATCGTTTATTAAATTATGGCACAACTTAAGAGGTCAAGAGTTTTATAGAGAAGAAGGAATCGGAGCTTTTGCATTCTAATGGTACAATTAAAAAAAAAATCAATAATCAGGTTTTACATACTAGAACTACCAACTTAAAATAACATTAATTCGCTAACAAATATTTTGCTTATTTTAACACTTTCTCCCAAAATGTTTGCCTTACATACTAGAACACAATGTTTCAATCGCATGACACCAGCCCTAACGTCCCTTATTTTATTAAACCGCACTAAAGATTTAGTCAAAATATCAGGTGTCTGATTTTCTCCATCCACAAAGATTTCACCATTATTTTATTGTTCACACACAAAATATTTAATTTCAATATGTTTTGACCTCTTATGGAACTCCCGATTTTTCACTAATTTGATTGCACTAGCATTATCGATGTACATACGTGGAACTGACTGGAGTTGAGTCGCCTTATCAAGAAGTTGCTTTGGCCACATGATCTCCTTGATCCCTTTACTAGATGCAACGTATTCCCCCTCGGTGTTTAACAGAACTACACTTCGCTGCTTACGACTTAACCGAGTAATGCCCCTCTTGAGTATTTACTGACCATACCAGTTCTCGACCTTCTTGTCTTTACGTCCCCAGCACAGTCAGCATAAGTAAATGTTGCCAGTTTTGTTTCGTTTGTTGCTTGATACAAGAGCCCATAATATAAGGTTCCCTTCAGATATCCAAATATCGTTTAACAGCACGGCAGTTTGAAGCTGTCGAGTGAGGAAGTGCTTCAGAGACCATACTGACCGCATGTATGTTGTCTGGCCTCGTTGCAAAGAACAGGTACATCAGGCTGCTCACAGCTCCAGCTCAGGATTACATTCCAACTGCTCTGGGTAACCAGCAGAGGGCGTCGCCACTGCATGTGACTCTCCCATATGGAATCGTTGCAAGATTCGCTCTGACCTATAAAAATGGATTCATTAGGTAATCGCAGAATTTGCATTTCTAAAAAATAGTTCAATGAGTCCACAGTTATGTTAAACTCCTTTTTAAGGTTATTTATGAATGTCTCAATTTCACTTTGATTGCTCCCGACTACAATCCCATCATCAACATAAATTGCAATTAAGATTTTAGTCTCAATAGTCCTTTTAATAAACAAACACGGGTCAGCTTTACTTTGTACTATTCATTCACCATAAAGTTTATCAATCGTTTGTTGCAGCATCTTGGCGTCTGTTTAGTCAATAAATGCCTTTGTTTAATTTGCAAACACGACCACTTTCATCATCAAACCCCTCAGGCTGTTACATAAACACTTCCTATATATAAAAATGCTGTTTTCACATCAAGCTGTTGTAAATGTAATTTCTCACTTTTTTACACTTAATATTTACACTTAACATTAAATTTGTATTTTTCTGAAGCAGTAGTTACAAGGTACATTTATAATTAGGTATAAAGTACAAATTATTCAAGTTCAATGTCATCTTCAAGGTCAATAAGTTCGGTATTAGTGCAATATCCGCGGTACTTCTAACACGTTGCCGTGCATCGTAGGTTTGCTTTTACACATTTGCACTTTCTTCTCCACCCTTGAGTGCATCTACACGTGATGAGACTCATGATCGTACCAGGTGCTAGTAGTTTAGTGATGAAAATACGTGATAAGGACCGATTAGATAGTTTACAGCCTCAGTCAGTTGCAGTGAAACAATTTCCCAACCAAGTTTGAAGTTGATGAAAAACACGGGAAGAGTAGAAACGAGCCGCATCTGTGGTGGGCGGCAGGCGTGAAAGAAGCACAGCATTGCTTGCTTGACCTATGAATTTATTAAAACATTCATATCTGAGATCATATAAGCTAGCACTTTTGCTCGATCTCTCTTTTTTGTCATAAAGAGCCAGTATAAACTGCTCTCATTCTCTTTCAATTAAGTCTGGACTTGATGTTAGGTCATTGAAGGGTTTGGGTATTTTACGTAGACGGAAATTGCTGTTGAACAATCGAATGATCTGTGATTTTCCCTTCCCATAAAATCCTGAGATGGTATCAGTCCATTCATTGCGTGCAAACATAAAATAGATTCCTTGAAGTTATTGATAATAGTCGAGTGTTGTATGTCTCGAGAACTGTAGAATCTTGTTTTTACGCTTCTTTTTCCTTCTTTTATCAACAGGATATCTTTTCTCTCTGGACAAATAGCTATAAGAAGTGTGAGAAGGTCAACATCTTCACCCACAACAATCACTTGATCATTTCTTTCTGAAGCTTCTATAGCTTCACGGACTATGACAATGTCTGCATCGTTTTTTGCGATTTTAATTTTCCATCCTTGCTGGCTTCAATTCTGCATGCTGGTTGTTGGGAGCGGTGTTTATGCCGCAAAACTCTTTTACGTCACGTATGTGCTGGGCGACCGGTAAACTACATACCCATTTGTTTTCAGTAAGTTCTCTGCCATGGGAAACTTCCCCAATGCTTTTGATATGCTTCATAAGCGTTTGCTCAATCAACATGCCAGTCCAGACACTACACCAATATTTATTAGAGCACCGAACCGTGAAGAAACTTCCAGCAGTAAACTTGGAGAACCCTTCTGTTGTCATAGTCTCATTAAGCTTGCACATATCTTGGAGATACAACTGACAGGTCTTTGCTTAAGGGAAGTGCCCTGTTGCATGGAAGATTGGAAGCATAGCCTTGATACTGTTTATGTGCAGATTCCAATCACCCTTCGCTCGGCCTGGATAAAGTGTAATGCTAGTGTACCTAGCTCAAAGTATTGTATCCAGAGTTGAGATGTTTTTCCTCTCTGCCTGGCACCATTCATTTTGTCCAGGAACTGTTGTCTTAATGTAGCGGTGATGTCATCCTGTTCCAATTTACTGAATGTAAGGGCTCTTAAACTACAATCAGAGAAAAGTGCCTCAGTATGCTTCTTCTCCTCTACTGAACTTTCAGATTCTTTCCATATTATTGTCGAAAGAGCACATAAAGTAGCACAATGGACCCGAATCGCCCTTGCCTTGCCCAGAAATCATGTGAGGAACTGATACAGGAGCGTAAAAGTTGACAAAGTTCACTGTCTTTCATTACAAAACCTATAGAACCTAAAAAAAGAATTAGTAAGTGGAAACCACCTAACCGAATGACTACCTTTAAAAACATGTCGTTTCCACTGTTTTTCTCCAAAGCAACAACATCTTTGCCCTTAATGAACAACGGTTGTTTCAATGTTACCAAAAATATCTGTTGACCGAACTTCGTAGTTTTTTTGATAACATAAGTTGAAGTAGTCAGAACCGTGCTGCAGTCAGAAGGTGGGGCGTTTATGAATGGAAGAGCTAACACTTTTGATTTTACATAAGGCAGAAAACAGTAATTTCATTCATAAAACCTTGCCATGCCGGAACCGAAGAATGCTTCTGGGACTTTCCCACCAACCATGTAGTATCGTGATTAGAGGTCACAGCCATTTGATTCAAGGTTCCTTGAATGTAAACATTTTCTGTAGGAATTCCTTCCATTCCAATTCACTTGTCTTTTTGACAACTCTGCATTAGAATTTTCTGAACAGTGGCAGTTTCCTCTGCAGAGGGTATGACAGATCGTTTTGTAACCGCTTGATCTTTCAATGTTTCACGAGGAGCAACATTTCTGATTCCTCCCATTGCATGGAAAGTCTCTTTGTCTGTCGTGGTCGCAATATTGAAATCAGCGTTGTCAAATGAGAATTGAAACAATGAATTATTTGAAACTGTTGGCATCCAGGATTGTAATGCGGAACTCTCAAATAAACTGACACTACTGTAGGTGGAACAGAAACCCATATTTGAGACCAAGTTGACAACATTCTTGGACCCTGTTATAGTGGTGATATGAAGGAGCGTGGTCTTGTAGATGCTGCAATTGAATGAGCAACAGCTGTGCATTTGCTGGTCAACTGTTATATCCCTTTTTGTTTTCTTCAATCACATCAGACAACATTATCTGCAGGGTCTCTGAAACCATTTCTTTTACATCTTCTGTGAATCCAGTTGTAGGCGGTTATTCATTTGTATTTTAAACAGTTGGGCGAATGTCCTAACGGATAATTGCATTTGCTGCTTTCACAATCTTCTTCCGTTCGTCTTTTTCATTGCTCGCTTTATCGTTGTACCACTGGTTA
The DNA here is from genome assembly GCA_011009095.1 of Ignelater luminosus. Lineage (NCBI taxonomy): Eukaryota > Metazoa > Arthropoda > Insecta > Coleoptera > Elateridae > Ignelater > Ignelater luminosus. The sequence goes on from VTPC01089312.1 coordinate 36,404, forward strand.
ATCAATTTCAACCCACTGCATCAAAAACAAGCTACTGTAGGGCTTTTTCTCACTCCATCACCATAATGTTCTATCAATTTATTTTTAAGCTTCCATGGTCATTGTTATCCCTTCAGACAATATCTCCTCCATTTACAGCATTAAATCTTTTAAAGCAAATTGGCACTCCTCCGACGTGTCAATAACAGTGCATATTTCTAGAAAAGCTGATTCAAAACTTGCATCCCAGGGACGGCCTCTTTTTCGATCAGAAGAAGGGGATGGAGGCAAATTTTGCGTAGTAGTTATTGTGGTAACGCGCTTCTACTGCTACCAGACAAAAAACACTGTTTATGCGATCAGCTATTTCCTTACCCAATTTATCATCTCTTAATGCAGTTTTCTCAAGCAACGTTTCCTTCAGATGTAATGAGCAGACTTCGTACACTTCTCTATGTCGCTTGCTGGAATTTTTCTTTGTCTCTACAGCTGCACTACAAGCTGCAGTACATACCAAACATTTCTTTTTAAAATCAAACTTGACTTCAGAAGAATAACGTAAACTTCTGTCACCTTACTGTTCAACGTTTATACAAAGAATGTGTTTTTCAATGTTACGCTTCTGTATATATTTTCGCCTGCATACTACCTTGTGTACATCAATCGTCTGCACGCCCTTCAAAAGAATGTGAACTCCATTCTTCCTCTGCTTGCCAACATTAATTAAATTTTCCAATCCCTTGGTAACTGTGCACCTTTCTCCTTCTAGAAGAAAGTTTTTACCTAGAATGCATGTGTCTGTAGTGTTTCGTAACATTTTTTGTTATCAAACAAAACATTTTTATTCTATATAATTATAGTAAGTTGCTGCTATTTCCAACTTCTGTTACTCATTAAGGAAAGCATCTATACTCTGCTAAAGAATACATGGATTAATTTTGGTAATCAATGTCACGCTCGAAAAATTAGTGATTTTGCTTAAAAATTGGAAAAACTGAAAAGTCAGGAAAAAATTCAGTCTTAGGTGGGGGGAGAGTGGAAGTGCCTCCCCCAGCGGTGGGAACTTTTCGGCTTTCTTTTGCTAGACCTTCAATGAGTTAAAAACTTTATAAATTATTTCCCCTATTCTTCACATATAATTGAAAAAATTGGTTTTTAAAGAGATACAGGTATGAGTGTTTGATTGATGACTATTTTCTTTACATAAATAAACAACGCCAACTTTCTTATAATATTATAAGTATAATATTTACTGACGAGTTCTTAAAATGTTTCGGTGCATACACAATGGCCACGGAAATTTTGGTCGTTTTTACTTCACGTAGAACTGTACTTCTTCTCACTTGAAATTGTTATCTTTCAAAAAAGTCATATAGTGTTTAAAAAAAGTAAAGCAGCAGTAGTTATTCCACATGAAATAAATAAATCAAATTTGAAACGTTTAAAATAGATATTATACCATCATATATCATATATTATTACTCTTTGATACTTAATAAGAAAAAATTAGCATCAATGACGCGTATTAAATTATAAACAAAGCGTAGGTTGTTAAATAATGTTATTAATAAAATACATGTATTTAAGATAACGAATCTTTACAACATATTAAATTGTTGGTAATTTAGATTCATTACTAAATTATGCACAATCTAAATATGGTAGTGTATATGCAGGTAAATATCTGCTATAAAATTACAAGGCTGTTTTTAATTCTATTTGTGATCACTATATTTCAAGAAATGCCATACCATCAAGTTTTTGTAGCTTTAGTGGTTAATTATTCAAGTTACAATGACTAGAAGGGAAATTTGATTACAGGTGCAATAGAAGCCTATAAATAAATGTATTAGAACCTATTTTAGAAAATAAAAGTGCAATACAGTTCCTTTCTTTTATTCTTTGTTACTAAAAACTGAAACTGTAATGTGGGTTGCGTGATAATTCCGTGTTACTTGAATCTTTCAATTTTCAAGATAAAATTCTAGAGTGAGAACTTTTACTAATTTCTTCAGGTTTTCTATAACTTCATTTATACACAGTAGAAATCAGAATTATAACAAGAAAGAATTACATTTAACTATCATATGATGTAAGAAGTTTTCTTTTCCTGTCTGATAAAACAACCTTGTATTGGAAAAAAATCGTTTCGACGTCACAAAAACGACTCAACTAAATTACTATACAAGAATAGATTAGAAGAAAAAATGGCTACTAACCCTACAGCAGAAGATGAAGATATAGAAAGCACCCGGGATAAGATAAAAACAAATATAATCGAAAATGCCAAAGAAGCACTTGAAATCAGAAAAGTAAACATAAACGGACGAAAAAACTATAAGGAGGTAAAAACATTAGCAAAAGAAAAAAAAAAGACGCTGATATTAGATACGAAAACATAAGAACAACTGAAGAATACAAAAAATACAAGACAGTAAGAAATACAGTGAATGACGCAATAAAAGAAATAAAGAAGGCATATTGGGAAACGTTTTCTGCCGACATGGAACATGACCTATATGGATGACAGAAAAAGATCTGGAAAACACTAAGAAATAGAAAAGGGGCAGTTAACGAGGAAGTATAAGCAAACAGAAAAATGGGAAATTTATATAAAAGCTATATGGACAACGAGAAAGCAACAATGAAATATACGAGAAGAATATCTACATGGAACACGTTTTAAGAGAAGAAGATATCATAACACAGGGAGAAGTACACGAAGCACTAATGAACTTGAAAAACAGAAAAGCCCCAGGCCCGGATCAAAGCGTTAACTAAATACTTAAGTACGCTGGACCCTAATTAGAAAAAGCACTAACATTATTATTTTAATGAATAATTTCAACCCAACGAACATCCACTGAATGGAAAAACAGCATCACGATTCCAATCTACAAAAAAGGAAACAAAAACGATCCGGAAAACTACAGAATGATAACACTGCTGAACAGCACTAGCAAGTTACTAACAAAAATTATAACAACAAAAATAACAAACAGGATCAAAATGAGCGAAAAGCAATAAGGCTTCAGACCAAACAGATCGACAGTAGATGCAATTTCTATTCTAAAACAATTGATTGAAAAATCTCTAGAATATCAAAACCCTCTATTTCTCTGTTTGGTAGATCTCAAGAAAGCGTTTGACGGAGTACAAAAGCTAACATCTTAGAAACACCCCGAGAACATAAGATACACAAAAATTATATTAACGTGATAGAACATCTCAATAAGGGCAACGTAACAAAGATAAAGACACCACAACGATTTACCCAAAAAAATTCCAGTACTAACGGAGATCCGGCAAGGCGACAGCATGAGTCCGATTGTGTTCAACTTAATTATGGACAAAATAATAAACAGCGTAAAAAAAGTTAACGGAGGGTACAGAATGGAACAAGAATCTGCGAGTATTATGCTATGTCGATGACGCAATCTTGACAGCAAACAACGAGGATGACTTACAGCGGCTATTGTATCGGTTCCAAATAACAGCAGAAAAGCTCAATATGCAAATATTGGTAGAGAAGACGGAATCAATGGTCATATCAAAATATGCTATAAGATGTAAATTGGCCGTAGATGACAAACCCATTCAGCAAACTGTGTATTGCACGTATTTGGGAGTGGAAATAACAAGCTGCAAGAACTTACAACGGGAGGTCCGCATTCAAGTAAATAAAGCTTCAAGAATCTCCAACTATCTGAGAGGTATGGTGTGGAGGAATAAATACATATCCACTCAAAGCAAATTCCGCATCTACAAAACAGTAGTAAGACCAGGCAGAAAATCGAGCCGATACAACTAAAACAAAGAACATAATGAGGGCAACAGAGATGAAAAGTTTGGGAGACCAGATAAGAAGTACAGATAAGAGAAGTCCTCAAAATTCAAGACGTAGTACTGATCACAAGATCGAGACGACGATATTGGAGAGATAATATCAATAGAATGACTGATGATCGATGGACAAAATGGGCAAAAGACGTAAAACCCTGCTCAAAGAGACCCCTTGGCCGGCTACCCAAGAGATGGCGTGAAAGTTGGACATCAGCTTCCCAAGATGCTTAATATTACTAAAGTAGACGGAACAAGACTAAGTTTTATCAAGAAGAGAAAGAAAACTGCTACTGTATGGAAGATTCTTGTTTTTTAGTAGGGAAAGAGTGGATAGACACAAAAGATTATTTGCTTGTACTTGAATGAAAAATAATAATTTATTAGAAAAATTTTTATTGAGGTATACACAGTAATATGGCCATTAAGTACCTATATTGTAACTTATATAAAATTTAAAAAAATCATGAGAATATCTCACTGTTCTCGGTAGGGTGGGTACACTAAAACGCAGAAGGAGTGCAGTAAGACAATTAAAGAATGTTGAATGCAATCAAAATTTACATTTATTAGGACCTGCTGCCATTTTGTTTTTTTAGTATTACTAAGCTTGGGAAGAATCATTTTAATGTCAGACAGAGGTACAACTGAAATATCTGGAACATCTGGCATTCCAATTTCTTGAGCAGCTTTAAGCAATTTACCCAAAAATATAACTTCCGTTTGCAAGACACAATTTGCCATCATCAGACGAATTCTGAAAAATCAATTTAAAATTGGTTGATGTCACTGTCTTTAAATGCCTGTCTCTTTTCCTTTCTGGCTGCTACGTTATTATTGTCTAGTTTTTTATCTTTTTCGCATTTCCAATTCCATCTTTTCTGGTGTATCCGTTGGTATCATAGTTTTTTCTTTCTACTTTTTTTTTTAATTTAAAGTTTGTGGTTTAGCATTTGAAAATCCTCTTATGTCTTCCAGGATTACGAAGCGCCTTGTTTCTGAACGTGAGGTTTTCAACTTTTCTGAAGTTTATGTTTCCAACACAGGATACTACATTATATATTCCAAAAGTTTCCCTAGAATGAAACATCGTTGAAGTATTTATCTCTGCGTTACAAAGAGTTTGGAAGGGCTTAAAAAACCCAACATCCAAGGATTGTAATCTATTTGTGCAATGTTTTGCACAAATCAAAGACCTCAATTTAAAAATGGTTTTTGTGGTTAAGTATCAAGCAAAAATAAAACAGGATTGCCGATTAAACATGGCGTGTGATTAAAAATATCTACAAAGCACTGCGAGTTCATCCAACCTGTTTTTAGGACCAATCCAAGTGTTTCATTTGGTGTGCCTGCAATCATGTGGCTTTTAAACTTTACTCTTGAAAATATCATTACTGGAGCAATGCTATTTCTCATAGCGTTGACAATGGAACAAGTCGTGGTGACCAAAGTCCCTCGTTCAGCACTTGTTATTTGATTTACTTGTCTTAATCCTTTTGGTGCTAAGATTTCCAAAGAATTTTGTCTAAATTATAAACGCGTAATTCATTTGCAGAATCTGGATTGATTTGAAACACCTTTTCAAGTTTTCTAAAAAGGATAACGGTATGTCTATTAAATCGCATTGCTTCCCATAAATAGCAACCCTTAGGGGTTTTCAATGGTAAATATTTCCTAGATCTTTACCACAATTGTTCTTACAAATTCTTCGAATCCTATGTGTTTTTCACTAAATACTTATTGCACTACTTGGGACTTTTGGCCATGTATGTATGCTAAAGGACGGTTACAGTCAGGAATATTTTCAATACAAAGGTTTAGAGCAGAGTTACGTTGCTGTGCTTGTGTGTTACTTAAGTCTGAAAACTTAAGACCTAAGATATTTGACTTTCGATCTTTTTCTCATTTGATCAATTTATTTTCGACCAAATTAGTTTGATTCTTTTTAATTTGGATTTTTTGATTTTCGATCTGAACTAGGTTCGAAAAATCGCTCTAGCGCCAAACTGTAATGGGTTAGTGATATATTTATCTCGTAGATCATTAGATCCTGTTTGAGTAACTGTTACATTAGGTTATATGATATGACATGACATGAATCAGATAAAGGTATCAC
>VTPC01089312.1:47338-64083 GCA_011009095.1 Ignelater luminosus
TTTTTTCGAGCACGTGGGATGTGGGTTATCTGATGGCCAATAGAGCTGACAAGTCAGGGCATGCACAAATCTTTAATTTTCTCTTGGAGTTTTTTGCTAGTGGTCTGAGAGTCTGGATGCCGCAGCTCCAAGGCAGATAAATCGGTAATCTAAGGTGGAGCGGAAGAAGGTTTTATAAGTGTAAATGAGAGTGTGCTTATGGCATCATGGGAATAGAAATCTTTTTTGGTTAAAAGAAAATCACTTCAACATTTTATTTTGTATTTATGAAAGTCAACAAATATTTCCATTTTCATTTCCAAAATGTTTGTGGATGTGCATTCTAATTAAAATAGGGTTGTGGATAATGCATTTTACTCGGTAATGATGCATCCCAGAAGTCGATTTTATGCCAATTTAGTTGCCAATTTCAGAGATAACAGAAGTATTTGTTTGACCACCGAAATGACAAATCTTGAGGGCCATCTGATACGAACACATGTATTCTTCATGTTCCTCATCTTTTTCGGATTTTGTGTCCAGAACAGTATTATGTAGAGTTAAAATCCTGTCAGTCAAGTGTTAAAAATTGGTCTGTAGAGAATATTTGTGAGGAACAGTTTAGGAAACACTGGTATATTTTCATGAAGAAATAAATAGTAACCATCAGTGACAGTAACATATAATTACCATATAAAAACAAAGCTTTGTAGACTGATATCGGTTTAATGAAAAATTGCAGATAATGGAGAAGGAAAAATTACAAAGGGATGTTTGTTTAATGTTTACGCTTTTGAACGATTTTGAAACTTTGAAATTTAATAATAAAAACCTAGCAGTCGATAAATGTATGTATTATTTGACATTGACTAGTTTGCAAGGTCATATATTATGCAGAAATAAATATTTTTGCAACTATTTAACTGCACTGATAAATAGTCGCTTTTTATGGTAATAAGTACGTATGATAATCATAAATTTAAATGAAATAATTAGAAGCACTTTTTCTGAATGCTATAAAAACATTTTAAAAAGCGAGAACAAATCGCTTTTTAATTACTATCCTCGTCAATGGATAAAACTGATTTTTAGTTGCATGATAATTTAGTCATTATTCGCAATAAAATAAGAAAATATAAATGTACAGTTGTTGTTTACCACAAGTAAGTAGCAAGTTATCCGACTAATCTTAATTTCTTTGCTTCGTTTTATTAATAAAATTAAGATGATTGATGTAAGTATCGACACAAGTTTCTTCACATGTTATAATTAGCGGAACTTGAAATTATTACCTGCTGGCGTGGTGTGAACAGTTATGTAATAGTTATCAATCATATTTTTAATTTACGTTTGTAAAATTACACCATATAATGCAGAAACAGCACAATTAAGATGCATTTGTTTCGAATCTAATGAAATTTAAAAACCATTGAAGATTGAAAGCGGTGGTTTTTTGAGAACAAAAACGGTTAGGTATTTCTGGATCTTTCTTATAGGTATGATCGAAATAAAATAACAAATGCATTGTCATGGACCATAACACGTGAAGTATCAGATTTGTTCCTGGTATTATTAATAAAATTTTAAAATTTCTTTGGATCACATGAAATATCTTCAAACCTGACAAATAACTCTTATAGCATTTATCTGAGAACAATTCAATACGAAATGAATGTAAGAACAGCAGCAAAGGAGTTTAGAATTCCTCGCAGTACGTTGAGGAACCATACCAAGAGCGACGTAACAGACAAAAAATGGAACGACCATCTCGTTTAATACCTAGGGAAGAAGCTGAATTGTGCAATAGAATCTTCAGGTTGATTGATGTCGGTATGCCTCTGACGCTTAAAGTAATAGGACGTCTGTCTTTACATCTTGTTCCAAAAACGGTTTAAAAAATCTTTCCAATGCCAATGGTTTAGCTTGCCGAGAATAGTTAAAGTTATTTTTGAATCGCCACCCTGAGGTAGCGCGAAGAGAATCTCAATTTATGAATCCAACAAGAGCAACTAAATTAAATAGATTTGTAGTCAGGGATCATATTGATAAACTGAACCAGGTAATGATAAATCTAAGATTTTTAGGTCATTATTAGTTTCTAAACCATTTTCGGGTTTCACAGGTAATTCTTGAATTAAATATCATGGACAAGCCACACCTAATTTTTAATACTGATGAAAAGGGGTGTCGGCTTAACTTACACAAAGCGCAGCAGCGTTTTGCCCATACTGGTTCAAAAAGAGTTCATGTAATTAATCAAAGACATGCAGAGAATGTGTCCATGGTATGTTGCGGTAATGCTTTAGAGCAAATGATACCGCCCATGCTTTCCTTTTAAGGCAAGCATAAGAAGATTGAATGGGTAGATAAGCTACCAGTAGGCTGAAAAGGTCAATATGGCCATTGACCACTGCAACGTTTATCACATGACATTATCATTTTGCTAAGTTCATCTCACCGGGAAATGTGCTCTTTATCTTCGATGGCGCATCATCTAATCTTGATGCTAATATTGTTGATGCAGCAGACTCCCATGGTATTACATTATTCTGCTTATTCTGCAATACAATCCATGAGCTACAGCCTATAGAGAAGGCAGTGTTTAAAACATTTGGAACTTACTGGGATGAAGAGCTAATGCTGTACTGGACAAACAGAGCAAGCTGAACCATTAGCAGATTTACATCTGGAAAGATATTGTCTAAGGGCAACAGCGCCCGCCATCGTTATGGCAGGTTTTCGGGCTGCAGGGATTTTTCCGTATGACTGAAACATAATACCCGATGTAGCATTTGCACTTTCAGAAATTACCAAGAGAGACATTTATCTCCTCTACTCCAACAAATACAAAGAAAACAGCTTAAAGGTTTTAGCCGGATGATAGCAGATCTTTATCGTCAAATAAAGATTTTTCTTTACACGATAGCTCAAGTTCTTCTGAAAATAATGCATCAAACAACTTCAAAGTTATTTTAATAACTCCTGAGATAGAACTTACTAAAACAGTTACTGTGAGGAAAAAAAATCTTGAACTACCGTACTCGGAAAGTGATTAAAGCACTTTTGCAACAAAACAAAAATGAGACAAAAGTAATGAAGATTGAACATAATGTTAACATTCAAAGAAAGAAACAAAGTGATAAGCTTGAAGTGAAAATAAAAATACCAAAAAGGTACAGATTACGATAAACAAAAAGAGTAATAAAAAAACATTAAGAAGAAGAACAATTAGGGCCAAAACCTAGAGATCTGCAGCCAAAAAAGAGTTGGTTCTGCAAGTATATTTGGAAGATGTGGTGAAAGACATGAGGTTATGCCTGAAATGCACCAGATACGTGCACGAGGAGTGTATTGGCTTAAATTCTGCTGATAAAGATATAAGAATTGTATGTCCAGACTGCTAAATTTCCATATAACTTTGCAATAAAGTTGGTGGGCCTTATTTGGAACACATCATGGGCCTTATTAGAAACAGGGTGATCCTAAACAAGGCCCATTTGCTGAGTTTTCTGAGAACAATTTTTATAGGAACAAATCATGTTATAAAAATGAAACAGTTAGGGCATCTAAATCTAGCTATATGTTAGTATCGTTTTCCATATCTTTAGTTATTTTAGTCAAATACAATATTTTTGGTAGTGAGACGTTATATTTGGTGGAAAAACAATTAAACGGACGTTTTTAAAACTTATTGTAAGGTGACATTGTTTAAAAGCAGTAGCACCTTGCTTTTTCCACGCTGTATCTTCCTGTGAAAGTTTTTTAGCCGTTCCGACATTATTTGCCTATTCATCCCAGCTTTTTTGTTAAAGCACCACTTCAAAGGCAATTTGTCTACATGCTAATTTTTAAAGCAGCGAGGAATTTTGTGTTTGTCGATAATTAGAGGTTTTGCCTTTTCGCCAATCATATTTGTGATAATAAAACGGTAATTCTGTCTTTTGAGGCTTCTCCTCCACTACAACACGTTTGCTAGTTTTCCTGCTTTGGCACATATGCTTTAAAAGTCGTTTACAAAATTTTTCAAGCCAACCATTAGAAACTTTGAATTCTATATTTAATTGCTTTCCAGCTTCTATAGCTTTTTCTTTGATAATTGATCCTGGAATTCGAATATTTTTATTTTTCAGCTAAACAAAAACATTGGATTAATTTAATTAAACCTATCAGTGCTTATCTTACAAAACCAATCATAAACGATTTGGCCTATAGCTAGCGCAGGTGTTTTTGCACATTTATTTTTCCTTTCGCTGTCATTTTCTAAAGAACTTTCAGGAATGAATTATTTTTGTTTTAAAATATTACCTATTTTGCTTACAGGAATACCAAAGTTTTGGGAAAGTCCACGTATACTTAGTTTTTGTTTTTCCACCAGACCAATTATATTTGTTTTCACTTCCATTGTTAAATAGTTTCGCTTTGACATACCTAATGATGGTTGATGATGCTTTCTTTAACAAATATTAAAGGAAACTAAACTCAAGTTTATAGATAACACGCTTCTGGAGTTACAGGGCTAGTAAAATCTCCAATCAGATTTCTTCAAACAAGGATACAGAGATTGTAAAATAAGAATTTTAAGAAAATTATTTTTAAGAAGTTTTATCATTCTAAAACCACTTATTCTGTAATTTGCTTAGTATAGGGCTGAAAAGATGCCAACAATGTCATTCACTTTAGATGCAGGGTTCTTCTCATAGAAAAAAATTAAGAAAGATAGCGGTTTGCATTTCTTGACCACTCTGTACAACAACATCGTTCAGTTAGACTTTCAAAGTTTATTTTTGTAAAACTAAAAGCGAATTAGCTTTGCTTAACGATACCGGGTGGCACCAAAAATTTTGACGGAATTAAACTACAAAAAGTTAATAACATCAAAACTAACAGATTCAGACTAGCATAACACTACATGCTTGAAACCAGCAACTAATGAGGAATAATAATTAACTAGAGTCTGCAAAGTGTTCCAATTAAGTTTAATAAATGTGCGAATAACGGAATTTAGTAACCAAGTTTGAGCTGATAATTTCTTTCGGTGTCTTTGCTTGGTTTACCTTATCTGAGACACCCAGTATAAAATGTCTAAATTTCTGAGAAATCAAAAATCTAAATGTTAAAATGCATTTCTTGTCTGTCAGTTTCTACACTTCTTTCAATTAATTCTGTTTCTGTTCTTGAAATGTAGTATCCCATCAAATGCCTTGAAGTGCATATGTATAATTTCAATTCTGCCTAGTTTATTCAGAATTTACTTTCTGTTTGACCGGGAAAGTATTATAGAATGGTAATGAATGTATGCTATTAATGTTATCAATGAGAAAGTTTGAATTACATATGTTATGTCAATGTTAAAAACTGCGGTTAAGGTGATAATGTTAGTACCGTTGTTTATAATAGTAAATAAAAGTATAAAAATAATTAGCGTTATTTATAAAGAGGTTAACAAGTTGTTACAACTGTCGAGGAACTGTGTTGTTGCATCTTGTGCGAACTATAATGAATGATCCTGTAAATGACGGCATGTGCATAACAAAGAGGTGAGGTTTGTAGTTCTTGGCGTTTTCCATACAAGTAGATAATGCTTAAATGTTCTAAGGAAATATTGCGGTAGGTTGTTTAAGAGGACTTAGACAAAAGCAAAATTTTTTACCTTTTACAAAAATTTACAATGTGTAAAGTTTAAAAGATTTTTAAAGAAATATTATGGTATGTTTGAAAGGGATTTATTGACAAACGGCTAAGGTCTAGGGCATGACGTATTCCTAAGAATAAATGTTCTTAAAATTGTGTTGAAAGGCACGGGACGCTACAGCACCTCCCTGCTAGTGTAAACGATAGGTATGCACATTGCACAGGTAAAAGTTACTGTTACAACACACATAATAGTAAATGGAAAGGAAAAGTATAAGGGTTGTTTGTATACAAAGTAAAAGTGAATGACAAAAATACACACAAAAAGAAAAATAAACGATGTTTGTGTAACGCACTGTGGTTTGATACACTACACTGTACCTTATCACTGCGCGATTGTTGCAAGTGGTCTGTAGTAATCAGGAAATCGTACTTTTTGTCCGGATCGGGTTACGCGCTCTGAAGAATGGTTGCGATCACTGAATGACGGTTGTTGTATTTGATGGTGATTGAGAACGATGAGTATATCATCTTGATCGGTTAACACGTATGCGGGTTTAAGTCGATCGAATGATATCGTGGATTCCTTACCATTGATTCAAACCACAAAGAATTTGTCGTGCCGTCTGAGAACTTCATAGGGACCATCGTAGGCTGGTTGCAAGGCTTACATACATACATGAGACGTAGTTTGAAGATCTTTGAAAATGAAAGTAGATTTGTGCCCATGTGTTGTTGTGGGCACTTGTTTAACGTTTTTAAAATATTCTTTAAGTTGAGTCACGAAGTCAGAAATGGGAGTATCCTTACTTAACGTTAGGAATTCTGGTAATTGAAGGTTTTCTCCGTAGACAAGTTTTGCCTGGATGTCTTCCTTGTAGGTGGGTAAATTTACAAATCTTGTTCTGTATCCTTTGTTTTCCCAATTTGTTTCTTTCTTTTTACTTCTTTGAATTTATCTACTTCAATAAAATTATTTCCCAGTTTGTTGGTTTTTTGGTTTTTCTAACTTTTCAATTTCTTTATTCAATTTCCATGCTCGCCCTTCAATCGTTATTTTACGCAAGTAAATCTTCATTTCTTTCCCATTTTTTTCTTTCTTCTTCTTCTTTTCTCTTATTGTCTTTTGCATTTGCCTTTTTCTTTTACTCCTGTAATGGTTTTTGATTATTGTTTAATTTTTTAAATATTTTCTAGCTCTTGCTTATTCTGAAGAATTTTCTCCTTTTTATCTTCTTTATCTAAATCAATCAGACACGCGCTGTCTCCTAGTTTTCGTATTGTCTTAACTTTCATTGGTATCCCCAAATGTTGGTCCATGAAATTAAACATTGCAGCTTTAAGTCTTTAGGATCTGCAGTATATATTTTCAGGCTGGAGAAAACTACATTTTTCTCCCCTTTTTCGAACCACCTAGGATTTTTTTGGATGTCAGTCAATTCCTCATTCTCTCTTGCTATCCTTTCAGAATTAGCCTTTAAGTTTGCGTTTTCCTGTTTTAGTGGTTACACTTCTTCTCTAAATTCTTTTTGCGCCGTTCATGTCATATTTCATATCTTTTATTTCAGTATTCATATCCTGCAATAGTTCTAATTGTTTATCTAAGTAATGTTTGGTTTTTTTTAACTCGCGTTCTTGCAATTTTTCTTTCTCCCTCTGCTCCGTTCTCACTTCTTTGCTTTTTTGTCCTTCATCAGTGCTATCGCTAACCATTGTTTTAGAAATTTAATAAATTACACTGGGGGAAAAGCAGCCCTCAAACGTCCCGTCGTCGTCCCAATGAATTTACCCTGTGAGCACACTTCGAGTGATTATTTTAAAATGAAACACTTTACTGTCTTTATTTACAGGATGTTTTTACAATCTGACAACGTCGCGATTATCTCTAAACTGGCCTCCTTTTTAATCGCCAACTTTAAATCTGAGTTTGACCTGGTCTGATATTGAAAGCTTTTGGTTTCTCTTCGCCACTTTTTCACAGCGCTAAGGTACACTTGTTTTAATAACTAATATACTTTTTGCAATCTTGCTTCCTTTGTAAAGGGCAGGTTAAGATTTGTATTGCTCGCATCTACGCTCAGTGCCCTCTAGACTATTTCTAGATACGTTTTAGTATTGCGGGCTAAAATGCTAGATGCTCTGCACTTGAACAGAAATGAGGTCTTTGATGAAACCAGAAATAGATGTGGATTATCTTTCGAATCAAGATAATTTTGCAGTAATTGCTATTGTTGTGATATAACGACTTGCTTTAGTTTAGAGGTATGTAATCTAACTGTAACATAATAGTTCTTCTTGTCCCAAGCTGCTTGATTCACATCTAGAACTGATCTGGCCATATTCTTGTTTTTCAATAACGAACAGTTAAACCAACACATCACTTTTGACCTACACTTATCAACAGCATGCTGAGATCGTTCTTGCAGTTTATAGCAGTATGGTGGTTAGTTTCTCTGAATCAATTGTTGTTTTTGGAAATACAGGGCTTAGGGCCCTAGCACGATTGGAAGGGACCGACTCCCTTAGGGTAAGTCGTACCTACCCCGTCTCTTCTTCCCCTTCTAGTCGATGATCTGACTGGGTACTTGCTGGGGTACCTGCAACCATAGAGCACGGCTTTTCCAACTGGATTTGGAATCGGCTTTGGCAAAGCTATAGAGTTATCTCCCTTTTGAGTGCGGCTGGCAAACTGTAGCCCAGGATATTAGAAGTTTTGGATACCAGACTGGAAACTCTCAGTGCGGTTTTAAACAACCGGATGCGATCTAGCAACTGTTACGGCAACACGGTCTCCAGAAAAGGGATGTGGCAGCAACTAATAGCTTGTACAGCTACTGCAAGAATTATGTAAGTCTGGCCCATTTACAGCAAGTCGGGGTTTAAGTGCTAATGGAAAAGGCCATCAAAAATTACCGAGAACGGGTTAGGGAGTTTTAGTTGAGACACTACATATTGCAATCAGCATTCATAACAGAGCTCGCCTTTGTCGATGATGTAGCCGTACTTAGTCCAATCTAAATCTGTGGAGAGAGGAGTTGGAGAGTCAACATGAGGATTAGTATAACATAGACGAAGACATTGATGATCTCTGGACGGTCAGTGGAAAGACACAACATTCTTCTCGGGGGTCAAAAACTCGAACAGGTAGATGCCTTGGTAAGCCAGGATGTCAAAATGGGCATTGAGCTAAATAGTAGAATTACTGCAGCTGGTCGTTTATGTAATGCCATCAAGTTAGGCTTTCTGAATAGTCGAACCATATCAAAGAAGGTCAAGCTATCGGTGTACAACTCTATATACCCCCCAAAATTACTCTATGACCATGAAAGTTAGGCGATGACCCAAGGCGCCCAAAGCAAAGTGTAAGCACTGGAATTGCGGTTCCTATGCAAAATCTAAGGAAAAACCAAACGATCCGCAATTCTCTGAGAGTAGACCCAGACAGGAATAAAATTGAGCGAGGCTAGCTCAGATGGTTCGATCATGTTGAGCGGATGGTGGAAACCAGGGATGTTAAGCTGATCTATTTGGCCCGACACCTAGCGGTACAAGGGGCTAGGACTAAGAACTAAGGATGGTAGTTATTAGTACATCAGCACAGCTATCTGGACCAATTAATGCCTTTTCTGCATCTATTAGCTTCTGATAAGTACTTGGAAAAATTTCTTGATAAATGCTGTTATTTTTCTTTGTTGCAGAATGCTTTAGTAAATTGCAAACTGTAAAGTCGTCGGTAAAGATCTCTGAATTCTATTTAAAGGGGTTAAAGCCAAATCATTCACATTTTGTGAGAATCCAGAAATTTTTACACGAGGCACAATTGCTTTGATAGACTTGGTGTCATAGTTGCTAGACAAGCTAGATTGAACGGTAGCTTTACAGATGTTCTCCAGATTTAACACTTCTGTTATTGATATCTTTCACTCTTTTTATCTTATTAGTAGTATTCTTCAAGATGCCAGTAGTTCATTTAATTTGAAACTGGTGTTTAGGCTTAATAATTACTTGAGTTTGAGGTGAGGAAGAAGCTTTTGCAGCATACTATTGAGCAGAACTTGAGGACTTACAAGAGTGGGGTTTGGGAAGCTTTTCTAAAGCAGCTGCAAACTTTGAATGATCTCATCCATTTTTTCATCACGTTATATGTTCTGCACGACTGAATTTAACTTCTTGATGTAAACAGGCTTTAAATTTCCATGTTAGACTTGCAGTGAATTTAAGAACAGCTACCAGTGTAGACGGTAACTCCGCGAAGTGATAAAGAGTTAAATTACAAAGTTCCAGTGCACGTCAATCTTGAAGATTTGGAAGAAATCGGTTGTTCACGTTTTACGCAATCAGGTGACATAATTAATGATAAGATCTAATTACAACGCACATACTATTAATTGTAGTTAGGACAAATAGAAAATTGACTATTCATTATAAAAACGGTACGTCTAGTCGTTAAATAGCCGCCAAAGTTAAATGTAATCAGTCTTCATTTATTCGAAACAAAACATGCTAAAACGGGAAAAATTGATATCAAACCGCATAGCAAATTTACATTCGGCAGTATAGAAACGCGTACACCACTGACGAAGTGTGTAAGCTCTTTGATTGAAAGCAGCATCGAAGAAGAAATTCCGCCGAAGTTACGCCACTGTCAGCATAATTCCTATTCTTAGCTTCTTATTGAAATTCCTATGAAAATACTTTTCTGTTTGGTAAAAAGAATGAGACCGTCAGTCTATTCTTTTTATTGCCATGCTTTGTACAATTATTCGTATCGAAGGCGAATATCCGAAGCAGCTGAAGCCTAGAATAAGAAAAAAAGTATTTGGTTGAAAATCCATTTCGTTTTATCAGACAAACACGTTACTATCAAAAATCTATTTGCTGTGTAGCATTTATTCTAGATAATACCATAAAGCAATTTAAAAAAAGAAATTTAATTTATATAGTGAATTTTCTTTTCTTAATGTCTTAAATGCATTCATTTCAAAATGATATTTTAAACTGTCTAATAATAGTTTTTTAAATTAGGTGATGTCTAAATCACTACATTGTAATTAAACTAGAATTAAAGAAATAACATGATAGTTTCGCTGTGTAGTGTTCGGTATCTCTGTGATTATCTCTGGGTTGTACAATACAAACAACCGGCTTCTTTATTCATTAAAACGATTAACATGTTAAAATTCCTATTGCTAATCAAATAAAATTACATACTGTTTTCAAAAGTATCTGAAACAGAACATGCGTTATAACACTGAATATATTCTGAAGCTGTAATATTTTCGATCAACTTGAATAGAAAAGAAACACTCATGTGAATTTTATACAAAAGTTCCTTGATCAAACCATCTAACAGACGAGCTATTACCGAAACTCTCGTTTTTAACACCAACCTCGATGGTCGTTATATTTCGTTTAAATTGCTTTGACGGGAAAATAAAGCACTTTCTAGTCGCGATAACAAAACCTATGTAGGAGTCCGCATACTAGGTAACCCATACCATATTATCAGACTCGTAAACATTGTGTAATACGTGAATAGTAGAATTCCACTTTTCTATTAAGTTTCTAGCTTTAATATACCATTTTACATATTTGTGATTATAAGGCTGTTTATATTTCACATCGTTTGGAAATAACGTAATAAATTCTGTTCTGTAATTTTCTCATAAATAGTGTTAATACATTCACGGCGTATGTAGTTTTATAATAAAGACTAATAAATTAAATTTAATTAATTAAGCTAACTGTAGTGGTAGAAGATAAAATTCGATTTATATAAACGAAAATTTTGAAACCAAATTTATTTCTGTCTTAAGACCTAAACTGCTAATATACACTATATATAGAAAACAGAAAGAAACTTCTTGGCGAAACTAATAGTTTTGTTACTTTATTTATTATGATTCTTAGACTTGTTGAAATTGTTATCAGCAGGTAACAAAATATAAGCATAAACATTTAGAAAGAGTGGCCGCTTAGGACACAGGGCAACAATAAGTCAAAATTGTGAAAATCAAAGAGTAATCTTGAATCGGGCACGGAATATACTGATGAGGGCAAGAGGAAACAGAAAAGAACTCAGCCGCAGTAAGTTAACTAAGCAAACACCAACTAAGGAAGGAAGAGGTAGTAGAAGAAAACATATTGCATATGCAAAAGATGCGAGGCTTACCGGAAAAGTTTCTGCAATCGGGTACTTCAGGTGGTGTCAGCGTTATGCCATTGTTAAATTGTCCGTATTCGCCTGATCTAGCACTAAATGACTTCTTTCTGTTCCCGACAGGGCCGGCTGTAGGGTTTTGGCCGCCCCTGGGCAAAATTTATTCGATTACCCTAGATTCTAATAGATCTAGATCTTACCATTTTATCTGCTAGGTTGTTACTAGAATTGCTGTCTAGTAGACTATGCATTCTCAAAAGAAAACAAGAACACCAGTAAACTGGCCCTTCGACTCGGCGACTTTTATCTCATTTAACCGACTTCGTATCTCTTACCCTTTACGAGATCCCAATGGTGAACCTCAGATTTTGGACACACTTATCAGATCTTTTTTAACTGCATGTCCTCCGAGTTACGCACTCCGTGTATCGAAATCAAGAAAAGTCCAAATAAATCATCCAGAAGGGGCTTATTAAATCTGTACCTTCCTTGTCTTCATTGATGCAAATGTATCAATAACGAAGTCAAAATCAGTCTTTGCAGCTTCTTCCCAGTATAGCAAGATCGCATAATCGATTTTGACCTATGGAGGCTCTCACGTAATTTAAAATTAATTTTAATTTGCTCTCTCACAACTAGCAATGGATACAGAAATTGTTAACCTTACTTGGATCGCTATACGAAGATTGGGAAACACGCTCTCATCTAAATATTGTACAATAAATTGCAGAACTTCTTCAGCTCTTCATTTTTTAATTCTGTCTCAGACGTCACTGTCACTGCTGTGAGACAATCTTTCAACGTCAAGTAGAAACCAAAACTTCTTGTTCCCTTCATGACTCTTTAAATCTCCTGTTAAGCTGTTAATCCGACATCGATCGATGTTTCACGGGTCATTCTTTTCTTTCGTTTTGGTCATTTTTTGGTTTCAACATCCCAATCATGACAGAGTCTAAATGCAACTTCTAGAGCTTCAGTTACCAAAGTTTCTCTTTCATCGTGAAAATGATCTCAGAGCTTTCAAATCTGAGGCAGCATCGTGGAAGTCCATGCTCAGATCTTGCAGTTTCTTTTGAACGTGTTCAATGGGAATGAGTACTTTATCCCAAAAAGGTCGTGACTTAACATACGGTTGTACAACTGTCTAGCTTCACTTCTTGGTTCACTAGTCTCAGATGTACCGTCCATCAAGACCTGGAGAACTTGAAGTATATCGTCAAGGTATTTATTTGTGGGCTTCACAGCTTTTACCCTTGCACTCCAGCTTGTTATCGACTCCGACTTAAGAACTGTAGGCACAGCGTTTTTGAGTTTTTCCCAGCGAGGAAAACAATACGTAGAGAGCTTGAATCGTTTCAAAAAAGTTGAGTGAGTGGTTATCACAGTTCACAAACAGTGCCAGATGGTTCTTCTCATTTACTCTTTCCTGAACACCACTTTTGTGTCCAACCATCACAGCAGCGTTATCATAGCACTATGACCGACAATTCTGCAAGTCTATTTTATCCTTCTCTAACTGGTTCAAGATGATCTCAACTAAGTTTTTAGCATCTTTCAGGTTTGTCTGAATAAAACCAAAGAACGATACAAACTGTTTCTTTTTTCAAAATTGACTTCCACATATCTTATTATTTCTGAAAATTGCTCATTAAAATGCACTGAATCTCACTACTGCCGCTCTAAAACTTTTCAGAGATTTTACCTACCGGCAGAATTAAATATAAGCAAACTTTGGAAGATGTATAATAACACCGTAACTGCAGACATACAAATTAAGAAGTTCTTTTTCTAGATGTTTGTTAACAAGAAAATATAATGTTGGTTTTCGTGCTCCAAAAATTGACTTGTGTTCTACGTGTCTTAAATTAAAAAACCGTCGAAGAAAGCATCAGATATTCATTCAAAAAAATCAGTTAATAGTTCAACAGCCAGTGCACAAAATGCGAGCAAATGCATTTTATGACCTTCTGAAAGAAGAACAGACTGATCCAATGGCAGTAACGTGTAGCTTCGACTGTCAAAGAAATTTGGCTCTGCCAAAAGGCCCAGACCAAGCTGGATACTTTAGCACGCAGTTGAATTTTTATCATTTCGAAGGAAAAAATAAATCCATCTACAGTCAGGTCATAGGTATGGACTGAACTGGATCAGCAAAGAGGGTCCAATTAAATAGCTTCTGCCATTTACCATACCCTCACAACATATGAATTTAATGACCATACAAAAATCACTCGCTTATTTGGCGATGACTGTGGGACACAAAATAAAACTCCGCAGTCACTGGAATGTTATCCAAGTGGATGTTAAATTTAAGCCTCCCAACCATAGAAAATGTCGAAATATTTTTCCGGTGGTGGGACACTTCTATGTTTCACCAGATAGACTTTTTGGACAGATCAAAAAAGTTGTAAGCAAAACAACAGTATGTTAAAATAATAGCAAACTGGGGAAAAATTTATAAATTGGAATGATGTTTTGGTACGTGACTGGAGATTTACAATCCAGAATATTATGTAACCACCCGCGTAATAGCATTTGAAACTGCATGTTCAAACGAATGGTGATCTCAAAAACTCAGAACCGTTGTGTAGTGAGAGATGAAAGTTTCTATAGGAATAACATTGGTGCAGATCAGTCGTTGCTAAAAAGAGAAAGAAAACTAGTAATAGAGCCAGGGGTTATAGAATGTGGATTACCATTATAACCTGGCAAAATGACCACTATCAGTAAACTAAATGAAAAGCGTTATGGACTTTCTTGACGAGATAATAAAGAAATGTTATTTTTCAAAAAAACCTGTGACAAAAATCCGTCAAAAGAAGCTAACTACGGAAGAGTACAACATACTACGGAAAATGAAGAGCAAACTGATTCTAACACCGAAACTTTTCTGTTTAGAGAAAAATTTAGATTTTGACATTTGAAGATGTGGGACTAGTTGTGTAACGTTCATGCTAATAAATTTATTTTTTCAACAAAATACTTAGCAATATTGTTTGTATTTTCTTGATTTGCCATTTTTTAAGCTTCAGTTTGTTGTCAAAACTCGACAAGTCACCACCATTAACATGCAAAATCCGACATGTCGAAATTTTGATCTCAATCTAAAGCAAACTGCGCTATAGTAGATTTTTGAGTACTACTTGTTAGATGTGCAAATTACTAGGAGGAGATTGCAGTACAAGTCGCGTCTCACTCCAACAAACATATTATAATACAGTAAGTTATTTGTGGTTTGCCTAAAATTCGTTTCAGTGGACTTGTTGGGTTTTGCATTTAGACGACTGAAATACGAGGTCACACCGACAGCACCGATTAAATACAACACATGTAACGGAAACAAAAAGTAAACGTTGCAGTTTTAAGATATGAATATCAGCAGCTTACCCGTATTGATTACCTTTTAAAGAGAACTGAGGGTTTCTAAACTCGAATGAACTCTAATAAATAACACTGATCAACACAGTTTTTGGTTCTTAACCAAAACTAGGCAATCTTTATGAAACTATTCATTCTGAATTGAAATTTGCTTTCAGATTTTTTCTATCACGTGTAGTTTTTGAAATATATACATTTGAATTTCCAGTGGACAGTGTAATTATAATTACATTAGGTAATTTTACGTATTAGCGATAAGAAGTTTTGAAAATGAGGTAATTGCATTCCGCATATATTAGAAAACTATTAACATATCATCAACAGGTATGTCACTCTGATAAATATTTGTAAATATTATTTCAACTTTCCATAAGTGAGATCACTTATGTATGAACCTATTCAGTGTTAGTGCTGTTTTTTGGAGCGAGTGAAGTTTTATAAAGTTCAATTATCATTGCTTAACAAAGAAAATTTCTTGTGTTTTCAGTGATAACTATAAAAACATTAATAATGTCCCGTAAATGTGCGAACGATCCCGACAGTTTTTGTTACGTTTGTGGAGAGTTAAATACTAAAAACGATGTCTTACTGCGCTAATAAAGAGAGCTTATCGTCTGTACTTTGGATGTCAAGTTGGAGATCAAGATAAGCAATGGGCACCACATATTTGTTGTTTCTTGTGCAAATCGTCTTCGACAGTGGATAAAAGGTTCCCGTGTATATATGCCCTTCGCAGTACCTATGATATGGAGGGGACGAAAGGATCATCTAACTGATTGTTACTTCTCCATAACAAAGATAACAGGCTTCTCTGCAACAAATAAAAAATCTGTTGTGTATCTTAATTTAACATCGGCAATAAGACCAGTTGGCTATTGTACTGATCTTCCAGTTTCTGCGCCACCAGAAACACTTGAAGGATCAGATGAAGAAAATGTCGACATTGTTTCTAGCAATGATCCAGAGTTTATTCCTCCAGATCTCACTGAGCCATATTTGATCACACAGGCACAACTAAACGATTTAGTTTGTGATTTGAACTTAAGCAAAAGCAAAGCCGAGTTGCTTGTCTTCAGATTGAAAAGTTGGAATTTATTGGAACACAGTACCAAAATTTGTTTCCGTAACCGCGAAAAGAAGTTTTCTGAGTTTTATTCTATGGACGACAATCTTACCTACTGCAGTGATGTTGACAGTTTCATGGAAACTCTTGGACGTAAACACAAACCAGAAGAATGGCGACTGTTCATTGATGCATCTAAATTTAGTTTGAAAGCAGTTCTATAGCACAATGGCAACGCATTGCCTTCAGTTCCCATTGCATATTCAATTCTCCTAAAGGAATCTTATGAAACTATGAAATGCCTTTTAACGAACGTAGATTATAAAGGATACGAATGGAAAATCTACGGAGATTTGAAAGTTATAGCTTTGTTATTAGGAATGCAACTGGGATTTACAAAATACAGTTGCTTTTTGTGCGAGTGGGACAGTCGTGCTAAATCTCAGCATTATATTGTGAAAAGTTGGTCAAGTAGGCAGATAGTTGTGGGAGAAAAAAATATTTTACATGAAAGCCTTGTGGGGGTTTTTTTTT
>VTPC01089313.1:0-13063 GCA_011009095.1 Ignelater luminosus
ACTGTATGCAATAAGTATATAGTGGGAGATAACTTTAATGTAAGACACACTAATAATAAACGATTTAAGTTATCAATCTGCTGGGCAAACATACCATACCATACCATACCATACCATACCGTATGCCGTCGATTTCTGTGTTACTGAAAAAGTTCAGAACCAACGATTCCTAAACTCCTAAAATTATGCTTAGAACTCGCTTTGAATCATAATACTTCAGTCTTATTAATAACCACTTGTACATAAACAACTGAAAATATAAAAGAGTGATTACTATATAGAAAACAGACTAGAACCTATTTTGTGATAAACTAAATGGAGTAATTACTCAAGATGCTTCCGTAAACACCAAGTAAACGTAAAAAACTAGTTAAAACTTTAAAAAAACTATCCAAATAACAGTATGATAAGCCATACCAAACAGAAATAGCGCACACGCTAAAAAAGGCTCTGTTATAAATTGAAACTAAATCTGTTGCATATGATTTCTATTTTGAAGTCATTTCACAAAAACATATAAAGAATTGTACCCAATGTTAGTTGAACTACACCAAGGTAGCGCCCTAGGATAGGTGTTGGGTCTACTATATACGGCAGACCTACTCACTACGATAATGGTCACAAATTAACATGGATTCTGTTGTTATAATATTCAGATATTTTCAAAAAAAAATTATATGACGTGCAGAACTTGTTAAGAAAAATAGAAGATAAAAGTAAGTAAATCAGCACAAGCAAGGCATACTTATACTTATACAGACGAATGTACTGGATAGCAGGATAACAGCACGACTGTCTCATATAAATATCAGATTATCACTTAAGTTGCAATTACAACTTACAATTTATCTTCTTTTAAAAAGGCATGAAAATTCAGTTTTTCAGTTTTATTCATATTCTGCTAATAAATAGGATTTATTCTGAGTATCTAGCATTTAACTTATTGTTAGTGGATACTTTATACCTTTGTATTTTCTATCTCAGATACTTTTAATATCTTATTTTGATAATTTTGAGTTTTCTGTTAACTAATCATTAGTAATTACATTTTTAATTTGATATTACTTTACACTTTATAAGCAAAACAATTAATTTAATTCTATAGCAGTTGAATACCAGGAAAAACCGTTTTATGTGGCGTATTATAAGATATTTTACATTGAAAGCCCGTCATAAAACACCTAGCGACTTAATGTCCCTAAGGCTTTATTGCTGTAGTGTTTTCCAAATGTAGACTTAACGATCGGTTAAATCGAAACACCAGTATTACCCTCAAAGGCTTCTTCTACAAATAGTAGTGCTAAAACACGATGTTAATAGGAATTTTTTTTCTTAGTGCTTTATGCTAATAAATAATAATAATTCTAACACTTTTACGTATTATTTTAAAGGTTCTTATTTACATAAATATACAAAACGAAAACGCACGACGTATTCATAATCAGCAATGTAATTACTGTAAACATTAGACATTGTATACAACATGCAATTTTATTTTTGTTGGAATACTGGATACAATTTACAAAATTAGTGCTCTAGGTGAGGCTTGAACTCACAACCCCGGCATTGCTCACGACAACTGTCTTATAAGTACCGTGCGCTAACCGATTGCGCCACTAGAGCTGTGTAGATAAGGCTAGAAACTTTTGTTCGGATATAACATCGTTATCTCATATGTTAGGAATTACAT
Source organism: Ignelater luminosus (assembly GCA_011009095.1). NCBI lineage: Eukaryota > Metazoa > Arthropoda > Insecta > Coleoptera > Elateridae > Ignelater > Ignelater luminosus. The sequence continues at coordinate 1,691 of VTPC01089313.1, forward strand.
ACTTAAACTTATAGTTTATAATTAATGAAGTTTTTATTTTCACTTAGTAAGCCTTACAAAACTTTAACAGAATAAATCGTCTAGTAATAGTAATAACAATAATATTTTTTGTATGTTAGTACAGGCCTATTTTATATAAATTATCGACTTTCTCGACAGATGCTGGTTTGGAAGCCACTATTATCGTTATGTGATGACGACATAGTTTAATAACATAGGAAGAGAAGTGTTGCTTAAGGGCGCACGTTGAATTTGATTAATTGTAAGTAAACAAAAAACACAAGTAATTACATTTACAGGTTTGTAAATCTTTTTCTCCAAAATTTATAATGACATTATTATTTACCAATTATCATTAAACTAACGACGTTTTAGACAAATGCTGTGTTGCAATGCACTATTAGCGTTGTATGATAACATCCTTAGTTTTATCGTTAAAATAACGCTAACTTAGACTTGTTATTCATAACGATTATAATCGATAAGACAATCTTTGAAAAGTAAAAACAGAATCGCAAATTTTGCCAGTTTTGGTGGAATTGAAACGTCGCTGCTCCGTCGCTTCGCGTCTGTCGGTGAGTTTTAAATGTAAAGAATTGACTCTTTACATTCAGACAATGTAGCCTACAAATACTTTTATGTATGAAAAACAGTTTAAAAAGCACTATAGGTCATCTAGAGAAACTGCCAGACACATACTACTTCAGTTGTAATTGCATATTGATAACGGTCACCGAAGTATCACAGTTGCAACAGTTGTAAAATAAACACGGCGTGGTTCATAGAACTCACCAGATCTCCGTGGAAAGAAATACAACGGGTTGCAAGCATCTTTCGGCGGATTTTTTCTGGCATGGACGTCTCCCGGCGGGATTTTCCTGGCATGGAAGTTTCCCGGCACAGAAGCATCCCAGCATGGATATTTCCCGACATACACGTAAAATTGGGGTTTCGACTATGCTTAGTCCACAATATTATGTAGTAACATAATATTGAGCTGGTTATAACCAGTCATCAGTGAGAGAGCTGTACTTTCAGACCCCCCTCCCGCCCTAACCTAACCTCTAACCCAACCTTTAACCTAACCTATAATCTAACATCTAACAAGCTCTTTCTCTCTCTCTCTCTCTTGCTCTCTCTCTCTTTGATGATTGGTTATAACAAGCTCAATATTATGTTACTACATGATATTGTGGGCTAAGCATAATCAAGACCCTAATTTTACGTGTATGCCGGGAAATATCCGTGCCGAGAGAAATCTACGCCGGGAGAAATCCGTGCAGAAAAAATTCCGTGTCGGGGAAATTCCATGTCGGGGAAAGGCCGTCTGGAGGCTACGTGCAGGAAGAAATCAGCCTGGAGATGCCCGGTTCCGGTATACAACAAGGTAGATCTGAATGGAATATCTGTTGCAATATCTAGAGAATGCTTTTAATGTATTATTTATGAATCTCTTTGGTTAATGATATTATATAATACGCTACATTATTTTACTGGAGTTTTATAAAATAGGCCTTGGTTTCTAGTACTACTAGCTTATATTTCAAACATACAAAAATCTACCATAAGTATAAAAATCAAATGTGAGCGACCTACCTTACAATAAAAGCACAAACTCTTTGTATCAGTACCAAATTCTTCCATTCATAGTATGAAGATTCAGATACATGTGGTTACCATTAGAAGAATATAGTTAACAAGCAGTTAGTCAGACTTATTCAAACTTTAATTTTGTACGTTCTAAGTCGCCATGATAGTATGCAGTTTACACCTGCCTTGACAAAGAATCTATTTATCAATGACCAAGAATGCTTGTTCTATTCTTATCTAAGGTCACATCATGTACAAGAGAGTCAGTCTAGTTTATGCCAGTTTTCAAGGTGTATTTACCACGAAACTAAAAATAAACTTGAAGTTTCAGGCTTTGACATTATAGAAACTCCCCTGGGATAAAACCTTTCTGCAAACATACGGGCTATTCTACGTCAAACTGGACAACACGTGACCTGCCTTAGTTTTATAGAAATATGATAGCTCAGGTAAGCAATGAATTTCTTCTGATCAAACTTCTTACACATCAAAAAGACTTCGGTTATTTATTTATGTGATCTGGCCAATTTTTACGTTAGATATTTGTAGAGTTCTCCATTTTTGTCGTTCATCTAGTAATCTATGTTGATTATTTCCGGGTTCTTTGCGATATTTACTTTTAACAGAAAAAAATGTAAAGGAGGATCTGGGTTAGGTAATTTATTCTTAATTTCTAATAGTACAAGATGTCGAAAAACTTTAATATCAGTACTTTCGCTTTAGTTTCTATCACTACAAGCTTGTAGTCTAGAGTTTTCGAAAACACTTAAGCTCCAAAACAAAGTGCCATTAGATAAAACTGTAAATCAGGTCACTTCTTAGTCCGTCTTGAACCTTGTACGGCTTACGCCCTCTTTCTAAAATGTTTTGAAATCTTCTAGTCTACTATGACCGTTTTGAAAGAGTAGATCTTGTTGAATCATGTTTTTCGGGTTAGCCAGTGCTTTCTTGGTTAGTCAGAATTTTAAATTGGCAAGGATTTTCTATTAGCAGTTAGTTCCTTTTTCTGAAGAAACCTAAACGTTTTCTTTTTAATATCAAAGGCAGTGCAACTATTTTTGTTTTGATTCTAATTTTTTTAAAATTGGTAGATGATGGTAGAATCTCGAGAATAGAAACGGCGTTAGGATCATATCAGTCCAGTTTGGGTCTTATTCCTAAAACTGTACAATCTTCTTCCTGGAGAGCGAGTATTTCACCATTTTGATGAGTTTATTGCAGTTTATTGAATTAGATCAAGTCGGTTCTAAAGATTCCTACCTATGTAGAGGCCTAAAGAGGATTGTTAAATTCTAAACTATAATTATTATCAGTTTCCAATTACTTGTACCAGTTGAAGGTTAACGAAAAAAATACTAGAGACTGACTTAATATTGTAAGAGCTTCAAAGATTATAAATACGTGAACTAAGCAACCCCTGATCTTTTGCAACAGTCTAACAGAGCAGGTAACATTACTGTTTTTGATATCTTGATTGCTGTTTTAGTCTACACTTTCAATAATCAAAAAATAATGATGGAAAAGCAGAAACAAATTCTATAATTCACAGCAGGTTCTTAAACTTACATTCATTCCCAGGTACATTATTTTGTCTCAAGTTTTCAGAATTAGAACATTTTTTTGGCAATGGTTCTTCGTAAATTCAATTCACTTTAATCACGTCTGGCCTATCGTAAATGCATGTGCAGCCAAATACTTTCCTCCCCCTCCAATAAATCTCGCGCGGTGGAAGCAAAGTGAGACTTCTCTCAAAAACTACAGATTTCACATTAAAAATTACACTCAGACATACCAAAAGATTTGACATAAATATTAGAGATTATTTTTATTTAGAATTATTATATTTATTTATATTGCAATTAAACTTGTTTTCTGTTAAATACCGTCAGTTCTTTTAATTCATCATTGATGGATAGACAGGTTTATACAAAATCCCTTAGTGTAGGCCATCTATCACTTCGATTTTATTTAAGTATCTTATAACAGAAATATCGATTACGTATTTAGTTAATTTTGTAATCTGCTTCTAAGTTTTTCTCATTTTAGTTGCCGCAAACGTAAGATAAAATCTTAAATTTGTTAAGTTACGTGAAAGCTCTTTTCTTTTACAAAACCCAAACAATTACTTCTAGTAAGCGTTTTCTTTCATACAACCAGTGAACCTTTTTTCGGGAAACAAAACGTAAAGGTAGTAAAACCAATCAGTTTTTAATAATAACAACAAAGAAACTGAACCTCAGGGTAGGTGATAAAACAAAACTCTTCTTCAGATCTTATATTTGCGCGTTACTTATGTGACATTCAGAGGTGATGTGGGAATATTTCGCAATTCGTATGCCGTTCTTCGCCTTCAAGTGGTAGACAACTGTGCGTTTGTGGCACCATGTTGGGTATTTTTATGTGTAGTCATTTTTATTCCTGCTCGACTTGACTTTTCCTTCGTACGTCTACGGAATCTTAACTCAAGACAATATAAACACACATTTTTCAAGCCTTTGTTCAACTGCGCTGCAGTGGGGTCCTATTTACTTCTTTACATTTTTTGATACATTTACTTAAGTTAATACTTTAAACTCGTATCGAATCATCTTGGAAATGTCTGATTCCGTAAATTTGCCTGGAGAAGTTAAAAATAATTTTATACTTAAAAGTGTTCATTAAAAATCTTCATTTTTTGTATGAAAGCGGTGCTGTGTAATTCCAGAGCTTTTTGTTTACGCATAAAAAAATTGAATAAATTCAATACGTTTGAGGCTGTAGCGCTTATGTGTTTTATAAAGAATTCATGATAATTTCCCAACGGATCCGTCCTAAATGTGGATGTTGAAAATAAAAATAAACAAAATATACATTTTTTGATTTTAGTCTTTAAAATATACTTTCAGCATTTAAATCGTCGGAAAACTTGACAGTTTTACAGTTTTACTTGGAGTTTTTTTCTAGACAGTTTATTAATGAACGTAACTGTATTTGACACACTATAATACTTTCACATCATAATCTTTGATTAAAAATCAATACACAGTGTAGCATGGAAAGATAAAAATATATTTCGTAAGGAATTAATTGATGTCAGTTTTTCTATTAAAACTATTTAGCTTTTAAGAAATAAAAAAAAACCCAAACTTCTTTGATTATATTAATTTGAGATAACTATATCTTGTAATTAAGTCTAATTATTAAACTAATTTGATTTATTGGTTGTGTTGGCAATGTTCTGTATATGGTTTCTTTCGATTTTCTTCGACTTCTAGTTTTTTTCTTACCATCATTATTGGGTTATTCCACCGAATAAGATAATACCCGTCCGAAAAGTACACTATGATATCTTAAGACTTTTTTATTTCTTTGTTATGTTTTTTGAATCTTTCTCATAGTGATCTGTTGCTCTTTGTTGCTACTCATTATTATAGAGACACCTAAGATAAATCTACTATTATATACGTACTGTTATACAAAATACATTAGGATTATGTGTGACCATGTAATTTGAGCAATTGACTGAAATGTTACAAGAAGAATTAAATCTCAAAAAGATCTTATAGATAAGAATGTAGTTAAAAAGAGAAGCATCCATGTTACTTCAAATGTGCTTTTGAAAGAAATTGCTTTGGAAGATATTCCAAAACACGCAAACTGGAGAGAATGACTCCAGAGTCACTCCTTTATTCGATGAACTAATACCCATATGAGGAATGCCATTCCTGCTAGAATAAAACTGGAAATAACATTGTCATATCTCGCTGCGAAAACAGTTACAGGAACCTACAACAGAAGTTTCGTGATTTTGATTCAGCAATTCCAAGTTCATGCCTTAAATTTGCGGTGCAATTATGCTTTAAAAAACCTGATAAAGGTAAGTAGGAAGGTACTTCATTAAGTAGTGACAATGATTAATATAATTCATAATCACGTGATGCAGTAGTAGATTGCATTGGCTGCAAACTTCGTAATCTATCTACATTCAACATTAATAGAAAAATTAATATAAATATTACATCAGCCCAAACTATTAGGGATCGCCCTATAGAAGTTTTTAGTCTATATTGTCTGTGTAGACAACCATTTCTTGGATTCTTTTAAAATCTTTTTCTCTGCTGTAGTAGCTTCTAGAGCAGTAGATTTTGCTTTACCTTTCTGCGTTGAAGTATCTTTCCATTCTTGAGGGTCTTCTTTGCTATGTATAAAATTCATCTTTATAGGTACCTCAAGCAGAAGGATGGAAAATATTAATTTAAGACGCAGAATTTTCCAGGATGCTATGAAGAAATTGACATAAAAGAAATTAATGTTCGTGCTTTTCCCAATAGTAGCAGCAAGTATTAGGGCTGGTCTTTTTATCTATTGATAACTTTAGTAGCTATAGATACAATTCTAAGAGATAAATTTATTGAGAGATGAATAGGCCTTATAAATATGAGTCAATACAGTATTACTTTAATAACGGTTGTTGATGGTAATCACTGCTTTTGATATATTGACATTTGTTGCAATAGAAAGGCATGTAATGAAGATGTGTTCGTCAACAGCTTTAGAAAATGGCATTATCGTTGGAGATGGCGCTTCTCTTTTAAAACCCGATTTACAAAAATCACTTTTGCAAAATCAGTTAATCCTTAGAGAAACTATTTTTAACTATCGATTATTTCGCGCTATAATGATAAAAAATGCTTTTGGCAATTTGAAAAGATTTTGTGCAGGTATTTGAAAAACCTATATCCAATGTCAATTTACAACAACAGATAGGACTGTAAGTGCACGGTGTGCATTACACAACTGGTTACTAGCTACTTGTAATGTATTATACCTACCAGGAGGTTCTCTCAAAGGGGAGAATATTAACCAACATGAAAATGTTCTCAGTTCATGGAGATCCGAAGTAAATGCTTTATCATCCGTCTGACACATAGGAAGCAACCATTCATCACAATTTATGAGATGTTTCAGAGAAGAATAACTATATGCGATATTTCCTAAACGAGGGAACAGCCTTATGGCAAAATCGAATGATATTTAACAAATTTATAAAACTTAATAAAACTAAGAATAACAACTACTTACTCAATTAGAACTGTTTTGCCTCTCTGCATTCACGTTTGTTAAAGATGCATTTATTGATGTCAACTACTTCATTGTTCGTTTATATACCTTGTCTCCTCCCAACCCTATTAGTATACAAAGTGTTTAGAGAGTTCCTGAGTCCAGTGGGCTGTGAAATTAATCTTGCGGCTGCATTTGCCGCCTTTTAAAAAACAGGATATGTATTAGAATGTTTGTCACGTTACACGCATTGCATCGTTGTTAAGATGGTTGCCTAAGCTTATGTTCTTTTTGAAAAATTAATGTGAAGGAATGCAACTAGTCTAAAATTCTTTTCGATGTCAGTAGCCAAGAATAAAGAAAAATAATTACAAAATAAAATAATATGGTTTGCAATTTATTAATAAAATTCATTCACACTCTCACATAAACATTACGAATAAAAAACATTCAGTAGCTAACAACATAAATAATAATACGATCGTAATAGCTTAATAACATAAAGAGCAATAATTAAAAAATAACAAGAATTTTTTATCATATTGTTTATTTATTCAAAAATAGTAAAAAGGCAGATCCAGTAAATCGTCGTTTATATTGTTTTCAAACCAGTACAATATTCTCTTCAACTACCATAATCTGGTGGTGTAAGTTCTTGCACAGTTATTATTTTGTAGGGATATAACTTCAGTTGCTTTTTAACTATTTTCTGACATGTACTTAAAGGGATATTCGTTTGAAGTGAGATTTTGCGAAGTGAGGTGTGTGGAGTTTCTTCGATTACTTGTCTCACTTCTTTGACAGCTTCAGCACTTACAGCAGGTCTTCCTGAAGATTTTTTTTTCTCAATAAATTGACTAACCATATCTTCAATGTGAGTAACTAAAGCGTTATCCGAGCCATTAACATCAGGAAATTGGATTCTAAATTCATCTTAGCAAGCTTAGATAAAAATGTCCAATTTCCCCCCTGAAGTACACCATTCCGGTAATACGACATAAACGTGTCGGTATTGTTCGATATAAGTACCCCTAGGAAAACGACGTTTTGGGAGCAGGTTTTTGGTATCAGCGAGTAGAGAATTACTCACAGAACAGAATTAGGTGGTCGGAGGTAAGAAAATTAATCCAATCTTGGTGTGAAACCGACGAAAGACAAACACGATTTTTAAGCACATCTGAGGTTATGTTGCACGATAGAAACAATAAAGTTGGCAACTAAATCAACTGCTGCACACACTACCAACCCCCTACTGCAACATAGCCCGCGTATAAGAATTCCATCACAATCTTGTAGGGGGGGGGGGGGTGAAACGAGGATGTGGTTAGGTTAGAAGCAATTAAACCTTCATTTTTTAAATGAATTTCACTCCAATCTTGCGGGGGCCCAAATTGAATAAATGAATGAATTCACCCATGCTTGCGCGGGGTCAATGTTTTCCAGGTGATTTAGGGAAATTCGGTACTGTCGGTTAGTATGCTGTCGGAGAGTAGTAGGAACCATGGAGATGTAACTGAGATGGGCATTTCCGGTAACACAATGGCGTCCACGCCAAATGAAAACGGGGGAAGCTGTTTAAATCTTTAACCAATAGAATTTCTCGATTCTACCGCGTTAAAAGGGATGCACGATTCTAACCCTCTAACCATACTATGTTTCATTCACATGTCATTCATATTCCAACCCTTGCACGGCGTTAACACGTGTGTTAAAGTTGTGGTCACATATGAATGTTTTCCATCACTAAATCTGACTATTCTTTTTAATTTTTTCGTATATTGTTATATATATTATATTATTTCGTATTTTTTACCTGCTTTTAGAAATTAATGTTATTTAAAATTTTATTTTTGCTTTTTAGGTGCATTTCCATTTTCATGGTTTTAAATCATCGTTAATATTTTAATAAGCTGTTGCTGTTATAAATTACTAATAAAAATACCATACATTAACATTATTAGGTAAATATTTTATTCTAGACATAATACAGACTTGTTTTTAGTTTTATTTTTTTTAAATATTTTTTCTTTTTTGTCTTTTACTACAAGCCTCTCCTTTCTAAAGGTTTAATGTTTTGTGGTAGGAACGTAACCGCGATATTACTGCGCCATGGCAGTCGTTGTGATAGTGAACTGTCAAGATCGTCGATTTCTGAAATTTTGTTAAAAATTTTCTAAGTGTTCGGCGTCGGAGAGGCCTTCCGCAGATGTTTTTTGATTCTCTGAATGGATATACATGGCTTGGTAAGGTTAATGTTCTTTGTAGAACCTTAATTCTAGGGGTAGCTGTATCGAACGGTTGCCTTACAGTATGTAAGAGTCTTACTATGATTACGCAGACACAGCAAAAGAACAACTTTAGTCTTTGTACAATAAGCGCAATTAGAAAGAAAAAATGTGGAACAATACAACAAATCTCAGCACAAGATTAACTAAATTGCTAAATGCAAGTCAATGACATATTTGCAATTAACAAATGACAGAAAAGAAATACGTATTAGTTATTGAAATAAATCAACAAGGCGGCACATCAAAATTAGATTGCATAGCCAGCTGGACTCGGGAACTTTTATAAACACTTTGTATATACTGAAGAGTTAGATATTTTGCTCCCTATATTATTAATATTTCCATTTTGTGTCAGCATATTTGCAATAGCAGTTCAGGTGACACAATTACATAAAAAAGTGTGTGCGTGTATGCCAGTATCACGCCGCCTGCGCAGGACATGTTAAAATAGTAAGATCTGAGAGTTGCCTGGAGAGAAAGAGAGACATAAAATTGTCGAAATAAATTATCTGAACCCTATATGTATTTTAATCTCTGCAAAGACCTTAAAAGTTTTCTTCCACGTCTGTGTCAAAAATTGCGATTTCTGATGTAGTTTTTGGTGTCCAAAACAAATATTTTGAGCACTTGTACGCAGAAATGCTATTTTTGGGTACTAGTGCTTAAAAAGGCCCTTTATAGTATTGGTGTGGTCCTGAAAAATGACTTTTGTATTTATCAACGCACCACCACCAACTACCTTTTTGTCTTAAGAATCTGCATCCACCGCAATGCATATTCGTTATAGTAATGATATTGTTATTATTTTTTTTGTGGATATTTCACCTGGCCGTGCCTTCCATTTCAGTCAGCACTCACTCTAATATGGTTGGCCGCGATGCCGCTTTTTCTAGAATTGTCAAATCAGAGTCACCATAACGACTGCCTTCGCTCTAGTTGTTTACCATCTTGATCGCTGATTTAGTTTACTTGAGACGTCCCCACCACTTGGTGTAGTTTCAAGCTACGCCCACATTAAGCTGTCATAATAGCTCTACCTAATTACTAGTACTTTAGTCCAGGGGACCGGGAATTTTTTTCACATGGTTAGGCAGTAGCGATTTTTCAACGAAAACTGATTGGAGGTATTATGTTGAGTATAAGGTTATGTTGGTGCGATCCAAAAGTTCTTGCTTCAGTCGCCATCCTGAAAACTAGTTTTCCTTAAATATCTCGAGAACGGCCAGTCTTACAACAAATAGTGTTCAGACCTTTTTTGTGGAGAATAAACTACCCTACAAGTTCTCCATGAAACATCTGTTTCTAAAATCAATATTCTTCTTTTAAACATTCGTATTTATTGCTTTTGTACATTATCTCGGTAATGGTAAGTTGTACATTAAAAATAGTTATTATCAGTTTTGTAGAGCATCTCATTCTTCACAAGTTTTGTATAAACATTTGTCTGTACACGCGATAGTTTACAATCTATAGCATGGTAAATAACAGAGTAAAGTCTCGGCGTTCAAACATCGTATACCCGAGTCTCGAGAACGGCTAGATTTACGACAAAAACTAATAAGACATTTTTTGTAAGGAATAAACTGCTCTACAAGTTTTGTATAAAACATTTTTTTTGTAAATTTAATATTTGGACTGGATAAGATCTACTCAAGAATTGGAACCAATTAGAAATATCACAGAATTCGCACCTCCATCTTTAATGTTCTTCATATCATGCAAATGCAAAGGTAAATGCGGAGCTGCATGTGGTTGTCGCAAAGCTGGACTAAAATGTTTTATAATTTGTGTCAATTGCAGTGGTGAAACATGCGAAAATGTTGCGATACCTACAAGCTTACCAGATGATGAAGATGATGTTGACGATAAAGTCGATGAAAATGAAAAAGTCGAATGTGATGACGATGACAGCAATAACGATGTTATAACAGAGATAGACGATTCTATTAATAACTTGTCCAAATAAAATTGTAGATTATGCCTAATGGGGAAACCACGTTAAAAAACGCGCTGAGAGCTCTACCCCCAGGGTAGTGTGGAAATGAATTTAATTCACGCGCAATACACTTTTATTTATTGTATTACAGATTGTAAATTATCTCTTATACAAAAAAAAATTATGCTTATGAAAACTTGGATGCTCTACAAGATTGATAACAACTCTTTTTAATGCATAACTTACCATTAACGAGATAATGTACAAAAACTACAAATACGAATGTTTAAAAGACTGTAATTTGAAGAATATTGATTTTAGAAACATGTTGCATATAAAACTTGTAGGGAAGTTAATTCTCTCCAAAAAAGGTCTTAACACTTTTTGTCGTAAGACTAGCCGTTCTCCGGATATTTAGAAAACTAGTTTTTAGGATGGCGGTTGAAGTAAGGACTTTTAGACCGCGCCAACATAACCTTATACTCAACCTAATACTTCTAATCAGTACCCGTTAAAAGT
>VTPC01089314.1:0-10309 GCA_011009095.1 Ignelater luminosus
TCTTACTTTATATACGTTAAGTTATCTCCTCTGTTGATGTTATCATATTACCTTCCTTTTAGTTTCAAGTTCTGATATTATCACAGTAGCTTTGTTTATTTCTATTTGAAAACGTTTTCTAAGATTCGATAAAATCTGTAAAGATAATTTTAAAAGTGCGCTATTATAGTCTAAATATTTCTGTGTAGACTTTGGGCTTATTTAAAAAAAGAAATTAAATAAATTTAAAAAAAATTGGAAACAATATAGTTATGCGACAAAACAGTAAAGCTTTTTGTTCTTATTTTATGTTCTGGGGCTTAGACTGGTTTAAGTGACGTAAATTTCCTTTTTCTCTTAAATTCTGCATTGTAAACCGACCTGGAAGATTCAGAAATTTTTGCATTTAACAGCTTCAAAATATTGTAGATAGTGCTGAGTGCAGACTGTCCGCGCTTTTTACTCTCTATTCATGTATAGATAAAATATAAAAAGGATATAACGGATAAATTTCAAGAGAATTACTTATTGTGTTTAATAAGCTGATAATAATAATAACTGTTGATTGATGCAAAATATGATTATTGCGAATGATCTTTAAACTTTACACGTTTGAAACCTTTGTTGACTTTTGAGAATACTTATGAAAATTACCCTGAAGTCAACTCATTTCTCTGATGCACATATGCGTTAAGTAAAGGGAGCTGAATGAGAATTCATCCTGCCGATGATTCTATGGAATCTATAAAAGAAAAAAGCAAAACTACGGATTTCTAGTTCTATTCTACTGCATTACAATAGCATCATCCTAAATTAACTTTAAACAGAATTAGTTTAATTTAATGAAACTTAAACCAACGCCAAGCGTCTAAAGGGAAAGAGTAGTAAGTGTTCCAACAAAGTTTTTTAGTATTACCAGGAATCTCTTAAAAGCTAGAAAATGAGATAGATCTGAGAAACGTTTTTATTAATTTGCCACTAAAAAACAAAATTCTATAAAATAAAACTTTGAAACAAAACCAAGAGATCAAATTGATGCGTGATAACATTCGCATGAAGATAATAACATGTTTAAATTAATAATTTCAGTTACGTATGCAACTTCTAACATCAAACATCAAAATGAAGTTTGTAATTTTAGTTCTGGCTTTCGGTGCCTTGCTTTAGATAGGAAAACTCTTTTCTATTCTTTTATAGAATTAGAGAAAAAAAATCACTCTTAGGCGGAAAGAGATTTGTCCAAATGCACTCCAAAAGCTCGTTAGGTTGTGCCCAATCACGCTCCAGGAGCACTTCTAAAGGTAGTAGGTGAATAAGAGGCTGACCATCATCAGCAGCATCCCTACACCTACATCGCATGAATATAATTATTCTATCTACTACTTTGTTTTTCTTGTAAAGAGGTTAAACTATCTTGACATAATTTTTACATAATAGGCTGCCTTAATTCATCGACGATATATATTTCTGTGGTGGTTCCATACTCGCCGAAAATAAAATTCTTACTGTTTCTTACTGTTATGATAGTTAGTATACTAATTTCAGCTACATAGCTTCTAACATCAGACATCAAAATGAAGCTTGTAATTGTAGTTCGTGCTGTCGGTTAATTGATTCGGGTAACTCTTTTCTATTCTTTTATACAATAAGAGAAAAAAATACTCTTAGGCGGAAAGAAATTTGTCCAAATGTACTCCAAGAGTTCGTTGTGTTCTTCCCAATTACGCTCCACGAGCGTTTTTAAAGGTAGTAGGCGGATAAGAAATTCTTATATAATCGGCTGGATTATTCATAATTTATATATATTTCTGCGGTGGTTCCATCGTTGCCGAAACTTTAATGTTTACTGCTACTGTGGTGGAATAGGGTAAGAAATATTATGACGTTAAAGCGTACGGCGAACTAATTGTGGTCGCATTAGCGTAAGGTTTGTCGAAGTCATTGTTGGTGGCTATAGCATCAGATAATCAGAATCTGCTTAACAGTTGAGTTTATTCCAAGCTAATAGGTCACCCCGATTATGATCCTTACAACTGTAAATTTCTACTTTCTTCCGCAAAGTTTAAATACTACTTCGTAGGTCAATTTTGCGGGTATTACCACTAAGGCAATACGATTAAATAAAAGCAGAGATTCTCTCGAAGGCGAAAAACCAACCGTATCTGGATGGAATAGACCAACCGGTTCTTCCGGTTCTATCAGTTTTGTTTTGCGTCACGCTTTTGACGACATTATTTAGAACAAAGGAAATAGAGAATTCCTTCAACATCGTCAGGAATTCCAAAATCTTAATTTTTTTTTTCTTATCTCGGTATCTGCATTTTCTTACAAGATACTCAGGATGGATTGTTTTAATATAAATATCCAGCATCCCATCAGAGCTTGAATTTCTTAAATTCTTTTTTATCAAATTTTTTATTCCCTCGATGACGTCATCAGTTTTTCTTTTTAATGCTAACCCTCATTTTCGTATAGATTGTGAATCTCTTAGAAATTCTGACTACGGCAAGCACAAAACTATGCAAAAACCACCGTTGTATCTGAAAATCACATTTGATAGGATAACGGGGACAAAACTAGGGGAGTTGGTGCCGTTAGGTGCGCGGTTTGGTGGTCGATAGGAGCATTGTGGGGAGATATCTCTCGTTAGTTTTGTACTTATGGTAAGGGCTATACCAAGAGATATCGCAAGTATAGGATGTGTGCAAGGAGGCGAGATGGGCCGACGGGGGATTTTTATTTAACACCATTAACTTTGTTTTTCTTTGACAGTCGTAGATAGCTACTGTATTTGACTCACACATAATAGCCATATTATTCTAACCCATAATTTGGTAAGGTACCTTTGGTAAATATTTTTGCTTGAGATCGTTTCTTGTTCTTGTCGCTTAGATCTGGGTTATTATTTGAGGCAAAAAAAAACGATCCCAAGTAAAAACAGCTGTTAGAGATACCTTATCAAAAGCAGTATAAGGTAAGGCGATATTAAATTATCTTAATTTGGTCATCAGATTTTCTAGATTGTAATTTTATGTGCACATTGCAAAATCTACTTGACTTAACAAAAAGTAAATTATGAATTTATTCCATATTAATTACAAATAATTAGAGCAAGGAGATGGTGGAATTGTTTTAATTTATTTAAAATGGTTTATTTGCAAGTTGTGGTATACGTAGGTATCCATAGATTAACGGAGAAATTACAATAAGGGTAAGAAACAAATTAAAAGAAATAAGTTATATGGTACGAAGGATGTGTATCCATAGTATTGCTTAACTATTTATAATTGTCGAGTCTCTTCTTTCTGCGACTGGATTAATTCTACATTGTAAACTTTTATCAAAGCATCTTTAAGAAGAAATAAAAGACTTGTAATTACCTTGTCTTTAGTTCTTTATTGTTACAGATGTTTTTAATTTCTTGTGTCAAATACTATATCTTTATTTTCCATGGTGTAAAACCGTCTTACGTATCCACGAAAAATAAAAAATTTGTCTGTCGTTGAATACGATAAAAGTCAAACGATGTAATTTTGGAAATTTTAGCGATTGCCATACCGTTTCATACACGTCTGTTGTAGTTAAATGTCATACTTAAGCACAAAACCTAGCATTAAAATGCTGTCTCTCTGTACACACAAAAACACGGCTTGATCGTGGACAGAACGACATAAGCCTATATTTGACTCATACTTTTAACGGTAGTTAAAATAAATCAGATTCCAGGTGAATTACAGTGATTTACTAGGTATATCGACACTACTAAATTTGGAAATTCGGAACGAAATATTCCGTTATATTAATTCTTCTACCATTCATAAACTTTTTTGTTCTTAGGCGAAGACCATGTTAATAAAAAGACAATAGATTTTAAGTTTTGAAAGTAGCAGTGCTCTGCCTGGCTCTGCCATAAAAACGCTCTTGATATCTGTCATTTCATACTAAGATACGTCGATGTATTGCAATGTGTACGTTTCTCGTACTTGGCCAACTGAAAACACAGATTTTATGGATCACTCGTTAGAAAAGATAGCAAACAGTTTTATCTTTATCATTTTCATAGGGCGCGTGTAGCGAACGCAACCGTTAACGAATAGCGCTTTTCAGCGCTCAACATGTTTAGTTTTGATGATTGCCAACTGTTGCCGTTTCTCTGAACACAGCCGCTGTATACTCCCACTACGATATACGTTGGCGTTAAAAATGAATTTAACCGCACTCAACCTATCTCAGCAGAAAAATAACAGCTGACATGATTTAGCAGCGGTTGTAGGTCAGCGACTACCCAACAAATTCGTTCAGAGAGTCGCTACATAGATAGCTACGTTCAACTGTTTTTCTACAGGTACCTTCACATTCTGATACTGTATTATTTTCTTATTTCTTATTTACGTCAGAAATTGTGAAATTCATAATGCATTCCCATCTCAGTGTTTCACTATCCCTATAATGTTAGGTTCACCACATAACTCTGTTCGTTCTTCTTATTCATCTGTCTTTCACTTTTTTTCCTCCAAGAATCTTCCTCGGCACTTTTCTTTCCCACATACGCAGTTTATTTTGTTCTCTTAATCCCATTGCGCATCCTTCACTGCCATAGGTAACTATTGGCCTTATTACTGATTTATACATGCGCACTTTAAGCTCTTTTGATATTGATTTATTTTTAAGCACTCTGTTTAATGCACCAACACATCGATTACCTGCAATTTACCTTTTGTTTAGTTCTTTTTGTAGATTCCTGGTTTTCTAGTAAAAACTGTTCTCAAATATTTGAACGACTTGACTTCATCAAATTATACTTCTTCCCGCCTTCTTTTGTTATTTCAATTACTTTATTTCCTTTAAACTCATGATCTGTCCATGCCATAAATTTTATCTTGTCTTGATTTATCTCTAAACCCATTTTTGTGGCTTCACATGCCAGCCTAGCAAACACATTCTAAAGTTCTTGTCTACTTCTTGTTAAAATAACTAAGTCATCTGCAAAAGCCAGATATTGGTGGCGCTTGTGGTATATTATGCCGGATCTATTTATATTAGCTTTCCTTGCTACTTTTTCCAAAGCGACATTGAACAAGACCGGTGACAATGAATCTCCTTGTCTGAGCTCTTCCTTTACTGTAAACTTTTCTGATGTTACCCTCTGTACTTTTACACTATTCACGATCTCAGTTAAGGTTAGTTTAACTAGGCTTATCAACTTCCTATTTACATTTAAGGCTGACGGGGCTTTAAACAGCTATTCTCTCTTTACTTTATCATAAGCTTGCTTGAAATCTATGAAAACTACCATTATTTCTTTCTGATGCTCTGGTTGAATTTCTTTTAGGGTGAAAATCGGATCTATTGAAGACCTTCCTTCTCTAAAGCCACATTGATACTCCATCTTCTCTGGGACTCTTATTGCTTTTTAGATTTTGTATTATCTCTTTTACTTCTTCCAGACTGCGTGGTGAAGTTACATGTTCTGGTGGTGGTTCTTAGTACCCCTTTCTTTGCTCTTTCGTTTATTATCTTTTCATTAAATCTTTTTTTCTTTTATCTCAAGATACTTTTAGTTTTAGATTTTTGATTTATGTACGCTTTCTTTCTATGTTTGTTTCTTTCTGTAGCATAGTCAATTTCAATTTTATTTTTTTTTCCACTTCTTGCTTGCACTCTTCGTCAAACCAGTTTTCTTCGTAACTTCTTCTCTCGTTTCTACATTCGATCACCGCTTTTACCATCCCCTCTTTTAATACCTTCCCGTGACTTTGAATCCCTGTATTCCATATTTGTTAAATTTCTGCTTAAATGCTTTGCATAATTCACTTTGTTTTCTTCTCTACTTAATTCTCGTCCCTCATTATCTATAAATCTCCTTCCCTTTTCATTTTTTATTTCATGTATTAACTGTTTTATTTTCAGTCCAACTATAAAATGTTCTGAATTCGCATCCAAACCTCTATAACTTCTTATGTTTAGTATGTTTTTTTCTTCAACTTTTTCAATTAACACGTGATCTATCTGATTGACTGTTTTACCGTTTGGAGATCTATAAGTTCCTTTGTAGATGCCTTTTTGCTGAAAGTGAGTGCTTTTTATAATCGTGTTCTTTTTTCTTGCAAAATTATTTAATACATAACCATTTTTATTCGTTGTTAGATGTTTGCTGTATTTTCCTATTACTGGTTGAAAAATCTATTCTCTTCCAATCTCAGCGTTGGTATCATCCTCGACTATTTTTAAATCATATTTAGACACTTCATCATATTGTTTATCAAGCCTATTATAGAACTCTTCCGCATCCTCTTTTTGTGGTTGTTCTGTTAGTGCGTAAAAGCTTAAGAAGCATTCTTTCTGGTATTTTCCTTTAAGTCTTATGCAGTACATTCTGTCCGAAATGGGTTAGAACTCCACTATTGCTGCCTTAAGATTTTTACTGATGATGAAACCCGTCCCTAACATTCTATTGTTGGCTCCACTGTTCAAAAATAAATAGTCGTCAATTTCACTATTTCATTTCCATTCTGTTTAGACTACCAAATCAAACTTATGTTTTTTAATTTCTCTAACTAAATCTTTTAGCGCTCCAGGTTTATAACTACCTTGGACGTTTAACATTCCTATATATGACAATAAGAAACTAATACATGTTAAAAGAGCTCAATATGTTTTTATTGAATGTATCTGAATACATGTTTACAATTCAGAATTAATCCAGTCACGGAAAGGCGATATTCGAGCGGAAAAAGATGGAAAACCAACACACAACCTCATGCACTGCCAAAAGAAACTACGCCAAACCGTGGAATCCCTGACAGTGTTGAAGGACTCTTTAATCCTTTGTTCGAAATAATGTTGTCAGAAGCGTGACGCAGGACAGGAAGAATCGGAAGGTCTACTCCATTCCCCATTCCGATACTGTTGTTCTTTGCCTTCGAGGAAAACTTTGCCCTCGTACAATCGAACTGCCTTGGTGGTAGCAGTGCCGTAACTAGCCTTTTTTGCGCCCGGTGCGAGTTTCTATAACTGAACCCTTGAAAAATGTTTTAATCTTTCCCGGCTCTCACAATAAAATGGAAAATGTCTACAAAAAATCTATCATCCAAAACCAAATTTTTGCTTAGGTAGGTATAGATAGATACTTCGTGGAATTTGAATGAAAATATATAAATTAAGTAAAAAAAAGTGTTTATTCGAAAATATTTGCCAAAACGCACAATAATAAAATACTCAAATGACACCAGATAGGTACTCGTTAGTAGAAATTAAAAATAGCAACTACCTATTTAAGACTTTGTCCAGATAAAATAATTTACGGGCGAGTCGATTCGTTTTTGTTCCATATTGCTTCATAGGCGAACAGAAAAACACACGAGTGCATGTGGACGGAATGTATGAAACTCTAGTATTGAGTGTGAGCACGCTTTATCTGGAAAATATCTAAAGATTTACTTTTCGCGCTTTCCTTATTGCGAAGTTTTGGATAACATTTTCATACGACAGGGACCGTGCTATGTCGCGTTCAATAGACAAAATCGCTAGGCCAGACAATGTTTCTTGGCCCATTGTCGAGCGCAGGTATGACTTAATCAATTTGAGTTTACTGAATGATTTCTCGCAGGAAGCTACAGTCACTGGCATCGTTAAAAAAATCTTTAGAGCGACTACTACGTTGGGAAACATTTTCCTTAAATCCAGTTCTACTATAGCTTTAAGAAGACCCAGACTTGGCTGACATTCACATTTAACAAATAATTCAGTCACAACAACTTGACTCTTCAATGTTTCTAATTCGGCCCAAAATTCAGTGGCATTTATATCAACAGAATATTTGATACATAAATCAGCTGCATGTTTTTTTAGTTCTTCAACTGAATATTTAGTTATATGTTCTACCGTTAAAAAATTGAATGAGTCGTGAATGTTAATTAGTTTTTCGAATCGCCATGTAAATTCGGAAATCATTTTATCTATTGCTTCATTTATCTGAATTTTGAAACTTTGTTGCGGGGTAATGTCGTAGCCGGCGTCTAAACTTTCGCTTAAATTATGTCTTTTTATTCGCTTTCTTCGCTCTTCAGGAAAATTGTCATCAATGTCACATTCTTCGCAAAATTTTTTTGCATTTTCGAAAACATTTTTCACAGTCTCGCGAATATTCTGAATCTGCTTTATTAATCCCTTTATTAATTCAGAGGCTTTGTCGATAGTAATAGTTTTAGATTGTAGAGCTACATTCACTCTGTCAACAGATTCTAAAATGGGATCCCAAATTTGTAGCGTACATATAAATTTATAATTTATTAAGCCCATAATGCTTTTCGCAGTCGCTATTGTTTCCGCATTATAATCATTGCTAGTTAAATTCTCTAACACACAACAGATTTGGGGTATTTGCAAGTTTAAAGCTTTGACAGCTCTAGCTTTAAAGGCCCACCTAGTGTCGGCGTGCTTTTTTGATGAAATTTTTAAACGGTTCATTAACGTTTCCCATCTGACCGTGGAACTCGAAAAAAAGACAAATATTTTCTGGATTATTCCAAAAAATGTAATCATGTCAGGTGTCACACTAGCGGCATGTACGCCTCACAAATTTAAAAAATGCGCTGCATACGGCACGTAATTCGCATTATTATTAATTTGTTTTATTTTAGCTTGGACTCCGTTGTATTTATCTGCCATATTACTACCGTTGTATTTATCTGCCATATTACTACCGTTGTCGCAGCCTTGGTCACGAACATCTTCAATTTTTAATCCGTCAACTTCTAATTTTTTTAAAATTTCTTGCGACAATCCCTCGACTGTATGAAATCTATAAAACGTTCTTTGATTGTAACTTTTTGCTCAAATATTTTTACGAATCTCAATATTTGTGACATCTATTCTTTATGCGATACGTCCGGGGTACCATCAAAAAGCATAGAAAAGTATTTAGCCGCACGAACGTCGTCTAAAATTTGTTTTTTGACCTCAAACGCAATAATATCTACTATCTCGTTTTGTATATATGGCGTAAAACATGAAATATTTCCTTTACTAAGCCATTCTGATGGCGCGGAATAACGGCCGGAAATCTCCCGGGCCACACTTGCCCCGCGCGTCACACAATTCGCATCCGCGGACGTCAATACATTCTGCCCCAATTTCGCGCCTCGTCGGCGTTTGTCAGAACGCAACACCTACAGCAGTTAAGGCTGATTTATAAAAGACGCAGTCGCAGTCGCTGACGTTTCCGCTGAAACTAAATGCATGTGAGAGAGAGAGAGAGAGAGAGAGAGAATCAACTCAAATGCCACCGTAGGTGGCTGCCATTTAGGAAACTTAATTCCTCTATGGCTGGAGAATTTGGAAAAAAAAGGGTAGTCGTCGACGTCATGTCAGACACCAAGCAGTCCGAACGCCCGTCAACGGCGATGGTGTTCTGGTGGCGACGGTGGAGTAGGCCGGAAGCAGGGTCCTCTAGGATCCCCGCCGATGCCGGTGACCCATTTTGGAGTGGAATGCCCAAGGACAGCCAACGAGCCGTCACACAGTGACGACGATATGGAACGCGATGCGGCGGTTCTTTTCAGAACGGTGTTGGAATTGTGTAGTGAGGGGTGTGAGAGTGTGTATATGTTAGAGTGGTGATGTGTGAGTGTCTAGGTGTGCATAGTGTGCCGTGGACTAGTGTAGAAACTGTTTCGTCATTTGCCTTCACCACTAGGAAAACCACGGAAAACCCTAGTGAGAACAGTGTGGCGGGTGATTACGGAATGCGGCGTTTAGGAGTTGGGATGGGTGCAGTGTGCCGGGAATTATTGGCGGGAAAGGATTTGGCGGGAAGTGTAGCGGATAGGCGACGAATTTCCGGGCGCAGTGGAATTGGTACCTTGAGGAGCCTCGGGCTCAAGAGTTTGGATGGGAAAAGGAATTGGGTTGGTCGCGGCCCGGTAGCTACCCGGGCCGGTCGGAAGAGGCTGAAATGAGTGGATGATGGTGGCCGGGCCTACGCACCCCTACGCAGGCACCGGTTGGTGGTGAAGCGGCCGTTCATCCATCTACTGCATCTTGGGTTGGAAATGTGGCGGTCGCGGCCCTCAAGCTCCCCAATTCTGGAAGACCGACGGTCGGGTAGGATGATGCAGCAGTGCGACCTCAAGTCGCCCCGTTGGCGGTGGAAATTGGGCCAGGTCTGTGCCCCCCAATACACAGACTCTGGAGGGTGGGATGGCGGTAGCCCCCGACTACCGCGCTGTTGGTTGAGCCCGTACTATTCGTCGCCGATGCACTACACTCGCGCTGGAGACCAGGTCGACTGCCTCGCTTCGCACTCGAGGCCGGACTCGAAATGCATGTA
>VTPC01089320.1:7867-32944 GCA_011009095.1 Ignelater luminosus
AAAAACACTTACAAATTAAAAAATTCTTAGATAAAATTTAAATAGATAAAAATATATTCTTTTTATACAAAACTATGGAGATAAGAATCCATAAACTCGTACACCATAAGTGCATATACAAGTAAGCGGCGTGAGTTTCATTATCGGGAGTCCACGCAAATGGAAACTTATTTTTTAATAATTCGAATCCAGCGTACAAGAAGATCGCATTCATACCCGGATAAATCAGTGGTCTACCATCCCAATAATGTAAAACATCAACCATTACAGTTAACAATGCGTAGATTACAAATGCCATCCCACCTGTAGTTAGAGTAAGTGACAATGACCATAAATGTCTATTGATTGGAATGAAACCATGGTTCTTCGTGAAACCACACAGAATTCCTCCAATCAAGGCCTATAATTGACATAATTTATGAAAAAATAACTTCTTCACATTGAACTCACCGTCATAACGCCCCAGATCACCCAACGAACGATTCTTGCTTTTACATTATTATACGTGTGGAAAATACGACCAGCTTGGACACCCAAATAGACTGAGAAGACTGCTGTTAAAGTACCTAATATTCCTAAAATAAAAAATTGAATTCGTATTTACAAAATCTCGATGTAATCAATTTTCTTCAAAACCTAGTGTGCCTTGATGATACAAATTTGAAGAGAAATGTTGAGTTTAAGAATGTCAAATACGAATCTTGACTGAATCATTGAAGAACTCTATTTTGCAATAAATTATTAGAATTTACGGCTTACCGTCATGATCAAAGTTAGCCACATTCTTATAAATTGCTTGAGCCATCGGTGTCCCATGCATATGTTTGCCAAAAACTAACCTATCAATGTACCCTGCAGCACCACCTGTACAATTTTTATAATGTCCTAATTTATGAAGTCCACCAGGTCCCAAATATCCTCTACCACATCCAGGAACTTCCAATAAAAATGTTGTTGCAGTATGCACAAATATTATTACAAAAATAATTATCCATTGAGGGATTGCTAAGAGAATATCTTGAAGGAAACACAAGCGATCATTCTGCAATAATGTTTAAGCCAGAAAAAAATTTAAAATTAAAATTCTTTGTCAACAAATCCAAACTACCTTATTAACTGACACTGTGTATTTTGCAAACGTGGCTTCCATCAATCCCACTATCAAATAAGTAACACCAATACGTTGCAAAACGCCAGGAAATCTTAGTGATTTGAATCGCACAGTTGATTGGCCGTGCGATTTCAGTACAATACCCAGCAACACGAGTATCACAGAACGGCGAAATATTTGCATAAAAATTTGCCTGCGAGGTACAGCTTTACGTAATCTGTTATTTAATGAAATTATGAGCGAGAATCCCATAATCCATAAAAACCTATAAATTTCCATTGGCGATAATACTGTTAACAAGTATACTTATTAAAATTATAACTTACCATGGGAATATTAGGTCAGCAATTGTTAATCCATTCCAAACTGAATGCTGGAAGAACCAATAACGTCCTCCGCCACGATTGACAAAAATCATAAGCGTTATACACAAACCACGGAAAACATCTACAGATTTGACGCGATGGGACTGTTTGTGAATTGGTGGCAAATTTTCAATTTCCAAGGAAGGAATACCTCCAAGACTTACTGAATCCTACAATTTAATTTTTATACAGGGTGATTATTTTAAAACTTCCCACCTTGAATAACTCTTTAAGTAGTACAATTATCAAAAATCGCTAAAGCGCGTTGGTTTTGTTTCGAAGGGAGACATTTAATAACCTACTTTAGTCAGTTCGGAAACTTCCACCCTCTCTCCCAGCCACCCCCTCCCCAAAATTTTAAATGGTGTTACTCCATGTGTGATATATCATTTTAAAGGGTATCAAATCCTCACTCTTTTACATCAAAGAAAACTAAAATCGGCCCAGCCGTTCGTGGATTAATTTATTTTTATTTATTTTATTATGTAATTTAATCAATACGTTTGTCTCTAGTTCACGAACGGCTGAACTGATTTTAATTTTCTTTGGTGAAAAGATTGGAAATGTTATACCCTTTAAAATGATATATCACACATGGGGTAGTGCCATGTAAGATTCTGAGAAATTTTTACCCTCTCTCCAACCACTCCCAACCCAAAATTTTAAACTGCAGTACCTGATATGTGATATATTACTTTAAAGGGTATAAGATTTTCAATCTTTTACATTAAAAAAAATCAAAATAGGCGCAGCCGTCTGTGAACTAGAGATAAAAATGTATTTAATTTAATCAATATATTTCTGTCTCTAGTTCACGAACGGCTGAACCGATTTTAATTTTCTTTGATGTAAAAGCTTGAGAGTTTTATACCCTTTAAAATGATATATCACACATGGGGTAATGCTATTTAGAATTTTGATGACGGGGTGGCTGAGAGGGAGGATGGAAGTTTCCCAACTGACTAAAGTAGGTTATTAAATGTCCCCCTCCAAAACAAAAGCAACGGGTTTCAGCGATTTTTGATAATTGTACTAATTAAAGAGTTATTCAAGGTGGGAAGTTTTAAAATGATCACCCTGTATATTTTTTCTTGGTAGTAATAACAGTAACATCTAGAGGTAGCTTCGTCAATTAATTTTCCAATTGTATAAATGTAATAAATTAAATATTTTAATAAATTATATAGAGTAATCAAATACTTATTACAGAAGATCTAAAATAAGAACGGTTGCAGATAGAAAAAAAGAATTAGATCAGGAAGGTGTACTTTAGAATTTCATATGATTGTCTTTTCCTTTTCTTCAATAGAAAGTGACTTGTGGTGCAACTACAATTTTTTTAAAATTACATCGCATCTAGAGACGACATCAATCGATACAAATTCTGTTTACAGATGGTTACTTGTTTTTTCCACCCTTATAACGTCCCGAAGGCTGTAATGAATCATTACGTTCCTGCTTAAATCGAAAATAAATTTAGTTTACTCGCAAAAAAATGTACGTCCCACGAGAGTAAGTAATATTACTTTTCTTCCTAGGTACATAAATAACTATTACATTTATGTAACAATTTTTGTGAGTAAGACACCAGTAACAGGATAACTAAAAGTACGAGTGTATTGTGGAAAAAGACTTGTGCATTAATATTTAATGTTGTTTAAGATTAGATGTTTAAGTTATTTAGAGTAAATATTCAAACTGACGTGTTTTCTTTGCACATCAAAATTAAAATTTTATTTTTTTTTTAATTTTGTTACTAACTACTTAGGTCACTATTTTCGATTACAACGAGAACGTTAACGACGTATTTCTTTTTAATGTTGAAACAATCAGTGTTCAATAAAGATTTTACAAGTCTATTGGAATTTCTGCGGTAAATGGACCAACTTTTTCTGCGTACATAGGAGCAGCATGTAACGTTATTTTTTTTTAAATTATATATTTCGGTTTTATTTATGCATTTTGTTCAAGTTTAATATCTTAAAATGTACTTATCGATTGAGTTTTATTCCGAAGACCATTTTTCCTGTTGAAAAAATATTTTATGTGCACGTGTGGCTCTTGGAAATGTTAGTTGCTAGCCGATGTGCAAAGCGGCTTCTTTTAAAGGGCCGCTTATCGCTTTGTCGCCGCTTGGCGGGGCGCGAGATCTGACAGGCACACAACAGCCTGACTTATTTTAGTCCTCTTCACAATGAAAGGATTTGTGTTGAGATTTTCCACCACACTGTAGGATGCAGTGGAGATATATAGGGCTCTGGTTTGAAACCGGCTTTGCGTCTTCTTTAAAGGTATCCGTTGTGCCGACGCGTGTATCAACACGATTTAGGAGCAAAGTTTGACCTCGAGTCGGAACTGCGTATTAAAAGCGCGGTTGGTTTGTGCACGGGAAAGAAGACACAAAGCTTTCAACGTGCAAGGAGATTGCTTCAGGTTGGAAACGAAAAGAGAAGTGCTTAGAAGACGGTTGCTTTAAAATGCTGCATCACAATTCAGTCCGGTGTGTTTTATCGAACATTTTTGTTTTACAGAAAATTCTTCAGAGGATCAAGTTCACAAAGTTGTCTTGAATAACCGACGATTGAAGTTGATGAAAATAGCGAATACTGTGGGTATTTTAGAGAATCAACGCAAATGCCACCGTAGGTGGCTGCCATTTAGGAAACTTAATTCCTCTATGGCTGGTGAATTTAGAAAAACGGTTAGTCGTCAACATCATGTCAGGCACCAAGCAATCCGCACGCCCGTCAACGGCGATGATGATCTGGTGGCGACGGTGGAGCAGGCCGGAAGCAGAGTCTTCCAGGATCCCCACCGATGCCAGTGACCCATTTGGAGTGGAATGCCCAAGGACAGCCAGCGAGCCGTCACACAGTGACGACGGTTGCGTTACACGATGCGGCGGTTCTTTTCAGAACGGTGTTGGTATTGTGTAATGAGGGGTGTGAGAGTGTGTATATGTTGGAGTGGTGATGTGTGGGTGTCTAGGTGTGCATAGTGTGCCGTGAGCTAGTGCAGAAACTGTTCCGGCATTTGCCTTCACTACTAGGGAAACCACGGAAAACCCTAGTGAGAACAGTGTGGCGGGTGATTAAGGAATGCGGCGTGGAGGAGTTGGGATGGGTGTGGTGTGCCGGGAATTATTTGGCGGGAATTTTTGGGCGGATAGGCGACGAATTTCCGGACGCAGTGGAATTGGTACCTTGAGGAGCCTCGGGCTCAAGGGTTTGGGTGGGAAAAGGAATTGGGTTGGTCGCGGCCCGGGAGCTACCCGGGCCGGTCGGAAGAGGCTGAAATGAGTGGATGATGGTGGCCGGGCCTACGCACCCCTACGCAGGCACCGGTTGGTAGTGGAGCGGCCGTTGATCCATCTACTGTATGTAGGGTTAGGTTGGAAGTGTCGCGGTCGTGGCCCTCAAGCTCCCCGATTCTTGAAGACCGACGGTCGGGTAGGATGATGCAGCAGTGCGACCTCCAGTCGCCCCGTTGGCGGTGGAAATTGGGCCAGGCCTGTGCCCCCCAATACACAGGCTCTGGAGGGTGAGATGGCGGTAGCCCCCGACTACCGCGCTGTTGGTTGAGCCCGTACTATTCGTCGCCGATGCACTACACTCGCGCTGGAGACCGGGTCGACTGCCTCGCTTCGCACTCGAGACCGGACGACGAATGGGGTATTTCAACAAAGCGGACATATTATATACTAACCAAAGTTTTGAAGATGAGAAAGTTATACGCGCGATGGGTTACCGCGACTGCTCACACTGGAGCAAAAACTGATACGCAAAACAGTTTCCGAGGAGTGTTTGAACTTGTTTAAACGCAGTTCAGTAGATTTTTTGCGACGATTTATTACAGTAGATGAGACGTGGATTTACCACTGTACACCTAAACGAAGCACCAATCAAAGCAATGGACTGGCAAAGGAGAACCTGCTCCGAAAAAAGGCCAAAACAGTTCCGTCGGCCGGAACAGTTTTGGCTACAGTTTTGTTGGGATGCCAAGAGTATTCTTTTTCTGGATTATCTTAAAAAGGGTAAAACAATCAACGGGGTATACTATGCTACCCTACTTGACCAGCTAAAACAAAAAATTCAAAAAAACGACCTAGATTAGTAAAGAAGAAAATTCTGTTTCACCAGGATAATGCACCCTGCCAAAAGGTAGTTATTGCCATGGCAAAAATTAATAAATTGCGGTTTGAATTGGTACTCCATGCATTCTACTCGCCGGACTTAGCCCCTTCGGATTTTAATTTATTTCAGAACTTGAAAAAATTTCATGCTGGAAAGAAGTACGGGTCCGACGAAGATGTGATTGCTGCCACAAACGCCTATTCTGACCAGTTGGACGAAAGGGCTTGTAGGGATGGAATAAGAGCACTTGAACATAGAATTAGAATAACTTTTGTTCTTTTATTCGAGTATGCTTGAAAAGCTAATATATACAGGGTGAGACCAAATGTTTTCTTGCAGTAGCAATAATCTTGCTGATATATAGGGCCGGATTGTAGCGATTACGGACCTCGACCGTCTAGTGAAAGTTCGGTGCATATTAGCTGTGCATTTTATTTCTTTGTGTGACTTAATTGGGTACGATTATTGAACTTGAGTAAGTATAATTTTTTCTCTCCCTTCAGGTAAGTTTTGGAGAGAATGTTAGTATATAGTATTGCTATTTCAGTGTTCATCACATCTACCGGGTATCCCTGAAGCGGGATTACGTTAAAGATGCGGCAGTTTCAGGCTGAATTCCTGGCGCCCTACCAATTTATGAGATCTTTTAAAAGAACCTGAGTTGCTTAATTCAGTTTAAGCTTATTTTTACAGTAAAGCTTTTTAGTGAACCATCTTTGACTTTGAGCTGCTGTGAGCACAACAATTTCATCTGAAGGGGTATAAAATCTCTTTGTTAGGATTTTCCCGCTACAGGCATATCTACAACTAGTCATAAATTAAAACCAATTCAACCTTTCTTTGATGGATTCAGAATTTTCAACGTTAACTACTTTTTTCAATACAATAATACCGCGTGCAGAAAAAGTTTTCTTATCAAGTGGTTACTCTGGTGAATCATTGCGAATTAACTCCAAATTGAAAGCTGGTGCTGATAACAAAAAAATTGTTTATTTCAAAAAACCTATTTCTACAGAGTGTCCCGTAAATGGCAATAAAGCTTCAGGTCGTAGTCTTCCTTAGTCTCTTAAGATGCCAGAATTGGAAACGCAAATGTCCCAACAACGTACTTAGTTTCATCCCACAAACCAAAACTGAGAGATCTAAACTTGTCAACACTGCTGCAGGCCAACGAATGTAGTACGTCCCTGCAAGGTGGCTTTGAATTTGAAAGTACATCAAATAAGTAGGCTAACAAGTAGTTTACAAAATAAATTACTGACATATATTGATTAGATCAGAAATATCAAAAAACAACAAGCGTAGTTAAATACGCTATGGCTAGAAATCACTGATATTCTTGGTGTTAAATTATTAATTTGTTATTAAGTTTATATTTTTGCAGATTCGTTTGTTAAATCGGTAATAGCTTTATTTGGATTCGATTTCTTGGTTTCTGTTTATTTTGTGTTAAAGGTACTAACTTTTGACCACTTGCACAAGAAAACTAAGCTGCAGAGGAATTTTCTCTTTGCAGATTTGCAATTAACACAAATAAAAAAAATGTTTATCTTGCTATATAAGGGCCAAAAATAGTTGAACATCTGCAAAGAGAATACATGTTTCTATCGATTGACATCGCCTACTAGGAACGGTGTTAAGATTCTGTTAATAATATTTTTTGTTTTCTATCTGCTACCGTTTTTACTTTAAATAGCCCGCCATAAATGTTTGGCCCTCTATTATACAGTTGATTCTGATTAAAATTACAATGGATCTTGAAGAATATTTACTTAAATTAAAGTGTTATTAAATTGAGTTATCGTCTTACATTTTTAATCTCCCTTGGGCGTCCAAAATGTTTCTTCAAGGTTTCGCTACTTTTTACACACTTATGGATATATTTAATCGTACGCCATAACATGCCAAATATAAACAATACAATAAACACCTTAAGAATTGCTGCAAAATAAAGACTGTAATTCTTCATTTACCAACCAAACAGAAATTACTTACGCAAGTAAGCATTATCTGCTGTCTCTTTAATATAAATTGGATTACATTTCTCTGTTAAATTCCAACCGTAACGATAATGTTCATAAAATAATTTATTAAATCTACAAAAAGCAAAGCAAAAAGTAAATGATAAACTCAATCATCAAATAATGTAACTTACTGGCAGGTATTATTGTTATTGATGTTAGTGTAATTTACAGTTAAAGAATATTTAGTATTAATAATCAACGAAAAATTCGAACGTGGCGCTAAACTGACTGACTTTTGAAAATTACACCCATCGCATTCATCATACTGTCTAGAAATATTAATCACGTCGTTACCTTCATTATAAATATGTAAACAAGCCTCGTCGAAAATGAGCTTTCGATAAGGTGAAACACACGTATTCATGGTCAGTGGATTTGAAGTCTTCTTTATGTGGACCACTCACTAATTTATCCGCATAATGATGCAAAATTGTGTGCACTTATGTAGAAACGTCAAATTTTCGCGCACAACCAACTCAATTAATTTAATTTGGCTTAACAAGTTCATAACTGCGTCTGTTTCCATTGAAAATAACGAACTATAAAGAACTTGAATTTAAATTAACAAGTAGGTGGGAGAAATCACAAAATTGTATAAACATGAAAATATTACAGTCTAGAAATTCCAAACATGTCTCAGCATATATCAAAAAAAGACGCGAATTTTAAAACCGTATTTATTACATTAATAGATAACAAAGAAAAACTTTTCAAATGCTAAAAAAACAAGAAAATCACTAAAATCTCAGTTTCAAAAATAGTAAAAACTAATAAGGGTGTTAAGCAAAAAAGGTTATATTAGCGAATATCATCTAGCTAGTAAATCGAGCCAGTTTTATATACAGGGTATTCCAACGGTCTTTGCTCAGAGGATAGCGTCGTTATTTATAGAAATATCAAAAGCTGTTCCTAGATAAAATTCGACAGAACGATTGTCCGTATTTTTAAAAATTATTCTTGACTATACAAGGTGTTTCATAAAAACGTAGCACATAAAGCTTAGGCTTCCTTAAATTAAGCATCCTGTGTATGTCGTTAACTTTAATTTCTCCTCTAGTACTGATTACAAAGATATAGTTCGATAGGCCTTAAATCAAACAATGTCGACGTTATTCAATTTTTTCTTAAAAACATTATCAGATATAATGAGTTACCAGAGCTGAGCTGATTTTATGCGAAAATAATGGTAAAAAATCTCTATCAGGGGTTGGAATACCTTCGGTAGCTAAGTTTTAGTAGGTTAGCAAAAAAATAATCATAGTAGTTGAGGGCACGAAGTTCAAGGAAATCCCAACCTGTAGCCTTATCCATAAAAGAACAACAATACATGTTCCTAACAATAAATTTTTTTTTAAATTTTGGTTTATGTTTCAGTGTTTTAGTGCTTATCATGATTTCGTTGTGATAATTTTGTTCGGAAAGAAGAAAACTTACAAAAATATCAGGTCGCAGGGCCTACCCTAAATTCTGTAATATTGAAACAGAAAAATTTTAACTGCATTGTCCTTTATATACAGAATGATCAAAAAACGACAGTCTTTATTTTATTCAATTTTTTAGATTGGGCACCTTGTATATTTTAATATTCTCTAATTCTACATTTATTATTTAGTGTAACAATATAGCATTATGTGGGCTATACCTAAAAGTTTTAGTGTTATTCGTCTTTTCAACTGGCCCTGATATAATCAAAGAAGTCTGTAAATTCTCAACTATAATAAGAGAAAATAAATATTTTGTTTTTTCAAATGTTTACTGCGACTCTAAATGTAAATCTCTTTACTATAAGACGACTTAGAAAGATTTTTTGATTTCTTAAATGAAACACTCAAAACACCCCATGTATCTTACTATTTCTTTATTTCCTAGTAACTGCTGGTTTTAGTAACCTAGATTTACATGCTCTATAACTAGCGGCTTTGTCGTTATTCAATTCAAAAGATAGAATGGAATCTTTGGCAATTACAGATGCGTACAAAAATTTTAACTATTTGCCTTGTTTATGCATGGTGATCGAAAAACCAAAATGTAATTTACATCATTTCTACATCACACATGTTACCTCTTATTTTTGGTATCAAAAACATTCTAATGTACAACGAGTTATTTTTCATACTGACAACTATGCAATTCGATTAATCCTGTATCGAATTTCGTGTGAGTAGTTGCATGTAATATACGAACACCATTTAAAAAGAAGTAATTTGTAACTTTTTACTCTTTTAGTACTAACTTTTGATGAGTATTCATAGTCACCAAAGACTCGATCTTATCTTTACAAGGTTGCTAAAACGAAAGCTTCTTTAGATACAGCAAAATCGATTGAAAAGATACTGAGAAGTAAGAAGAAACTAATACATGAAAGAGAGTTTAGTTGTATCATCTGAAAAGTAAGAAAAATTAGATTTTGTCTTTCTCGATTGTCCTGTATAGAAAAAAGGTTTGTAGCTAAAATACCAGTAAGCACTAATATACTATATACTAATTGAAAAGTTTGATAGCATTTTACAACAAATAACTGAATACCGCTGAAACTATAAGTTGTAGGCTTATATAATGCTATATTGTTTTAATCAGCAATGAATGTAAAACAAGAGAAAAATAGTATGTAGGTGTACCATTTATGAGGGCGGTTCAATAAGTACCCGTGTTAGAAATGAAGACACAATTTTTTTCAACAATTTTTTTTTATTTTTTAACATAGCCTTCTTTTAGAAATATACACTTTTCTCAACGTTCCTACCATTTTTTTAACCCCTCCACAAAATAGGATTTGTCGAACTCTCCAAAATACGCCTCTATCTCGGCGATGACTTCCTCGTTTGAGCTAAATTTTTTTCCCGCGAGCCATTTCTTCATGTTAGGAAACAAGAAAAAGTCGCAGGGAGCCAGATCGGGTGAATACGGGGGGTGCGGCAGCAATTCATAACGCAATTCATGCAGTTTGGCGGCGACAACTCCGGATGAATGTGCTGGTGCGTTATCGTGGTGAAACAGCACCTTCTTTTTCGCCAAATGCGGCCGTGTCTCCTTCAATTTTTTGTCGAAGCTGTCTAATAACTCACTGTAGTATTGTCCAGTGATCGTTCTTCCTTTTTCTAAAAAATCCATGAGGATGACGCCGTTCGCATCCCAAAAAATCGTCGCCATGACCTTTCCGGCCGATGGAACCATCTTCGCCTTCTTTGGAGCAGATTCACCGGGAGAAATCCATTGTTTTGATTGTTGCTTAGTTTCTGGTGTGTAATGATGAATCCAGGTTTCATCAACGGTGACAACTCGACGCAAAAACTCCTTCGGATTTCGCTTAAATTGCTCCAAACACTGCTTCGAAGTTAACAGCCGCATCCGCTTGTTGTCCACCGTTAGCAATCGCGGCACCCATCGCGCCGACAATTTTTTCATCGCCAACTTATCATGTAAAATATTAATTGCCGTTCCGGTCGACACACCTACGGCCTCTGCTACTTCACGCACTTTCGTTCGTCGATCAGCGAGAATCATGTCGTGGACTTTTTGAATGATTTCCTCGGTAACCACGTCTGCCGGGCGTCCTGGTCGCTCCTCATCAAAAACGGATGTTCGCCCACGTTTAAATTCGTTGAACCAATATCTAACTGTGGTCATAGATGGCGAAGTGTCCCCATAAACAGCATCCAACTTTGCTTTTATCTCCTCGCATTTTTTCCCATCCAAAAACAGAAAGCGAATTACCGAACGATACTGCTCTTTTTCCATCTTAGCTAAAATTACGAAACACGTCTTACTCAAATGGCTGTCAAATCCAAACTAACCTATCAATCAGTCTGCAATTTGTTATACCGTCGTTTGATAGATGGCAGCACACGATGATAACACCAACTTCCCTCAGGAACGCCTTCTGTCGTGAAACACGGGTACTTACTGAACCATCCTCGTATGTATCCTCTGTACAAAAGAGAAGATGTAGTTAGAATTTTAATAATCATTTCTATAGGATCGGAGATCGTAGTTTATCACTCAAAAGAATTTAAAACCAAATTTTTATCAGTTATACCAGTGTATAACTGTTACAAGAAGAAAATGTGCTTGGTTTAGGCCCTTATAAACTGTCTAATTGTAATCAGCATTAGACGAGGGATAAGAGAATAATCAAATATACAGGGTGTTCTACTTAAAAAAAGCCATGATTTTGGGGAACACCATGTGTAGTCAAGAATAATTTTAGAAAGTACGGACAATTGTTTGTGTAGTTCGTTTTTTTATCTAGGGAATTTTCTAGGGAGAGTGACAAAGATATGGTAAGCTTTAAGAGCAAGATATTTGTCATCGGGTTCTGTCATACAGTTATCATTTTATATTTTGCTTACTTAAGATGGTTTGCTTTTAAGACTTTGCTTTTTATATGTCTTTCAGTGGGAATTTTTCTGTTGTTTTCATTTTATAATAGTTTATAACCCAATACTTCTTAAATATTGTATAACAATGACCTTAAATCAGTGTAATCTAAATGTTCTTTATCAGATCTTAATAATAATTTATTTAAATTGAAATACTCTTTTTTCAGCTCCTTATAAACCTGAACTTTGCAAGAATGTTTATTTGGTACCTTAGAAGTAAAGAGATCCAACTTCGCTTTTTTTTAGGGTGAGTTATGAACAGCATCAAGTTCATTTGCATTAGAACAACATCTATCAATGCATAGAAACTCAAGTCTTTCTTGATGCAAGAAAACACTCAAGTTAAGATTTTTTATTAATTAAGGGGATTACAAGCTACTCTTGTATATGTAATAGTTGAAAGTATTTAGACATTTTTTCTGGTTTGATATCAATGAATTTGGACCCCATGCTTTTTAGGTACCGTATTACATATAGAAAGAAGACTTTTTGTGACCACGATGATTTGTGACGCTAACTTTTATTAGCCAGTATTACATTACATAAATGAATGGATAATACCTTCATGTGCAGTAATGTTACGGTTAATGTGTAGAACTGGCTAGTTTGTAGAGTAACTAGTTAATGTACAAGCTATCTTACTATCAGTTAGTTTAATCGAA
This sequence comes from Ignelater luminosus, assembly GCA_011009095.1. Classification (NCBI taxonomy): domain Eukaryota; kingdom Metazoa; phylum Arthropoda; class Insecta; order Coleoptera; family Elateridae; genus Ignelater; species Ignelater luminosus. The sequence continues at coordinate 20,542 of VTPC01089320.1, forward strand.
AACTCATAGTTAACATATTAGTCGATAGTTTATGAAATAACCAAATCATTTGGTTAATTTATTTCAATTATCTAAAGAAACTAAAATAGAAATTTTTTGGCTGGTGTACGAGGGTGGTCTGAAAAGTTTCCGACCTCAACATGAAGATGGCAGCACTCGTAAGTAAAAGCTACTGAATTTCGTTGTTCATCTGTTGACAGTTACTCACCAAAGTTTCAGCCATTTTGGACGCGTAGTTTTTATGTAACAGTCGTTTGAGTGAGTTGATGAGTTTTTTTGTGAAAATGGACAAAATCTAGTATCGAGCTGTCATTAAATATTTGTTTTTGAAAGGCAATACGCTTTCGCAAATAAAAGATGAGTTGGATTCTGTGTATGGGGACTCTGCACCATCATTTACCACAGTGAAATTTTGGGCTGCTGAATTTAAACGTGGCCGTAAGAGCTTGGGAGACGATGAACGTTCGGGACGTCCAAAAACTGCAACTACCGACGAAAACATCGCCAAAGTTCACCAAATGGTATTAGACGACCGCCAAATTAAAGTGAGAGAGATAGCAGAGGTTATGAACATGTCAAAAGAACGTGTTTGTCACATATTAAATCAACATTTAGGCATGAGAAAGCTGTCCGCGCGTTGGGTGCCGCGTTCGCTCACGTTAGACCAAAAACGTGTTCGAATGAATATTTTCAACGCTCTTTTGGCGCAGTTTAGGCGAAATAAATCCGAGTTTTGGCGCCGATTAATTACTGCAGATGAAATTTGTATACACCATTATACGCCCGAAACAAAAATACAGTCCAAACAGTGGACTGCAAAGGGGGAACCGGCTCCAAAAAAAGCAAAAACTGTTTTTTCGGCTGGGAAAGTGATGGCGACTGTTTTTTGGGATAGTCATGGAGTTATTTTAATCGATTATCTTCAAAAAGGAAAAACCATTACAGGAGCATACTATGCATCATTACTTGACAAGCTGAAGGCGGAACTTGCGAAAAAACGGCCACATTTGCAGAAAAAGAAAATCCTGTTTCACCAAGACAACGCACCGTCTCACACCTCAGCGGTTGCCATGGCGAAAATCCACGAATTACTGTTTGAACTGCTTGACCATCCGCCTTACTCACCAGTGAACAATTATTTTGCAGAGAAAAATGCCGAGTACTATTTGGACGGGTTACAGAGATGGGAGCATCGCTGGGAGAAGTGTGTAGAGTTACAAGGAGACTATGTTGAAAAATAAAAAAAAATTTTCAAAAAAAATTTCTTGTATCTTTGTTAGGTCGGAAACTTTTCAGACCACCCTCGTATCAAATATCCAACCTAGAAAAGTTAGAATGAACAACATAACCGGTGGTATTATAAAATAGCCAATTGTTTGGTTATTATACAAACCAGCTAACATGTGCTTTAGTTACTTTAAATGGCGTGATTCTGGTGCACAATAAATTAAATAAAGCAACGTGGTGTAATTATAATAAAAATATATTTAAACAAACGAAAATCCTCAACGAATAACAAATTTCCAAATTCTTGCACTCGCTATTGTATGAGTATCCCATAGACATACATTTGCATTTTCTGTCTATACATCTTTTCTTACACTTGTATCGTACATAGGTTGTACCAGAAACTGAGAAATTTCCAACAGCACTTCGAAGCGTGATTTCTGTATCAGTCTTAATATCCTCAAGATAAAAAATTTTGTTTACACAATTGAAATTGATTGCGTGAAAATAACTGCTTGAGTACACCATGAATAGTTCCTAGTCGATAAAAACTATCTTCAGAACTCTGTATTATAGCTAAAATATTTCTGGGATCAAAGCGATTCCTATCCACATCTGGAATTGGTACTCGTACATTCAGACCACAGTTCTTGGTTTGAATTTTTATTGGATACCTGCGACATCTTATTAGCTTCTCTTTTTTGAGATTCTCGCCAGCTATTTCATTCATTCATTTTCGTTATTTTGAAATGGTATGTCTTTGTATATTTTTGCATTGTCATTGGTTTGTGAATGATAATCTTTCTTCGGTTATTAATGCATTATTTGTTCTTTGCGTACTGCCGTTTTCCGTAACAGCTTCATTTTCCAAAAAATTGTTTTCGTTAGTACTATTTCACAATTAACTATATATTCATTGTTCTCCATAACTATTGGAATTTTTGATATATCTAAAACAAATATTGCATCCAGATTTCTCTCTTACCTATCTCTTCAATTTCCTCAACTTCTTTAACTTCTTTATTTTCTACTTCATTTATTTCACTTGTTATATTTTCTAAATGATTATTTATTCCATTTGTATCTGTAGATGTTCTATTAGAAGTGCCCTTATTGTCTGACGTTTTTAAAGCCATTTTCAATTGTTTTTACCGTATCTTTCTGGTGTTTCGAAATTCGTATTATACAAACTTTCAATAATACGCAACCAAGTTTTCAAGTCTTAATACGCATTATAAGCATATTTTCAATTTTTTTTAGAAATCTGGAAAAAATTGTGAAGAAAGTGAACTTTCTCGCATAAAATGTTAATTAAAGAAACAACGACCACACTGGTCTTTCTGGAGTTTTGATTTTAGGAATCAGGATAAAAAGACTGATAAAATGACGCAAATTTCAAGTGGTTAGGATTGGATACGCTAAGTGACATTTTTTTTTTCGTGTTTTACATGAAACCGCCCATGTCGAGCGTTCTGGCGTTTTTACCAAAGTACTTGTATTTCGCTACGCCAGATAGTTAGGATTCGTGGAAAAACTAGACTTTTTCGTAATTTCCACTATGAGTTCATGCCCGCACCTAGCTCGTTAAAATTTTCCTCGATACCTTTCTGCGCCAGAAAGTTAGGATTCAGGTTTTCTTTCTCTAATAGGGGCTCTTGTACTATAAAGTAATAATCACTTTTGTTTTTAATTGATGGCCTACTGGTACGTAAAGTCGTTAACCTTTCCATAATATTTTGGTAATAACTTTTAGTATATATTTTTGGATTATTCGCATTTTGTTTGTATAGACTGTCTGTTGCTTTATTAAATTTTTGTTTATGGTTCATTATTTAAACTAACAATTTGATAAAAACTCGAAACAAACACGCAAGGAAACAACACTAAAACAGAAATTCTAACTCAATTTTTTTTTTAGTAAATTAGCTACAAAAATGAGGGTAAGTTTATAAACTAGCCAAGACATTTATATCATCAGTTTGCTATTTTACCCATTCCAAATTGGATGGTTAAACTCACTAAGACATTTGGCTATTTTAGTTTCTCAATTTTGTCAATCAAATTAGTTAAAGGGTATTAGTTTAGAAACTATACGCTAATATAGTGCTCTAGCAAAATAACTGTTTATTTTGTTAGTTTATATACTATCCAGCTAATTTATAAACTATCCAAGTTTGCACCGTAGCCGTAACAATTACAGTGGTCAAAATATTGACCGCAGCATTGTGCCGTGCAGAAGAACACACACAGCCTGTGTTGCATACCGTCACGCAGATAAAAGAGCAGGAATTTAATAATCAAATAAAAATCAATAATATCCATTATAAGAACAAAATTACTGCAAATACCAAAACATCTTTATTTTAAAAAAGATTCTTCTAACAAACTATTTAAATCAACATATTAAAATTCATCACGAATCTTTTTAGTTGTCAATTCTTTACGAATCGTTTTAGTTCTAATATTCAGTTTAAGATTTCTCCAAAACTCAGCTCTTTCAGAATATAATCCTTCAGCCAATTCCACATCTTTGTCGCTTTTAATAAAATAGTAGTTTTGTTTTTGCTTTTCAACAGGTTCCCATTTTACAGGTATAGATGTATCCGTTTCTGGTGTTGGATTTCTACGACAGAAAAGATTAATAACTGTAGCGTTACAATAACACAGAAGAAGACGTTCCAATCAGAAGTTTTCAATGTTTATCATCATAAGATGTTAAATATAGTACAAAGATCTGGTAATAATTCACTACGTTCAATGAGTTTTTAAGTCTTATTGTCAAATTAATTTAATAATTGAGGTTAAGTAATGAGTGTCTGTGTTCACTAGTAGAAAGCCGTAACCACTAATGGGGGATTGGAGAATACCACACAAACATGGATGGTATGATGTAAGTTAAATGCTTTAAGTGGATCAACAGGCTTGGAGATAAGTAGCATTGCTTACAATAATATTAATCAATTTTATGCTAATGAAAGACACGTAGTCCGATGCAGTAGATGAGATGATAATTAAAATTATCGATACGGTATGATAGGTAAGGGGAAGCCATTACACTATTTTCTGTAGTAAGTCAGTATGGAGATGAGAGATACAAGAAAGGCCTTCATTTTATGATGTCGACAGCTTTTTCATGAGCAAAGGGTGCTCAACACGAATTGCTACATAGAATGTAAATAGGATATTAGAAGCCTGAAAACATTAAAATACCTTAGAAGAAATAAATAGGCTAGATATAGCTACCGTTGGAGTTAGTGAAATGAGCTGATCGGGAGTTGGATGACTTCCGCAAAAATTAAATGCGACCACCTTTATCTTACATTCTCTAAGCATGAGTATGTGATGGATGATGAATCCTATTTTACCTTAGGCAACACAGAAACCTGTGGTAATTATTATTTAAATGATATAGATGCAGCGTAACCGACAAAACATTTTGAACTAAGGCAAGTTTTTGGAGTAGAAGGATTGGTTTGCATAGTTATCAGTCTAAAAAGAATGAACAGAAGATTGATTCAAATCGGTTTTGCTATTAATGTCAAATCTACCTAAAAATGTATCAAGACTAGATTACTAGATTTCATGGCGATTATATTGTGTTTTAGTTGGATTTGGTTAGTTCACATTACGCAGGTATTGTTGTGAAGAATTTAAAACATAAAAATATTTTGTACAAAGAAAACAGTTTTGTCACCAGAATTTTATTAACAGTTTGACCAAATTTTAATAGTGATAATGGAGATATTGGGATATTTCAACTTTAAATTAGGCAGGCGAAAACAAAGAAGAAGTACTGGAGTATTTGAACTAAACAGTGGATACTTTATTGTTTAAAATACCTTATTAGCACCAAGTGATGGTCTTCAAAGAAACTACATAGATTTCTTGTTAATAACAAGAGATTTGAAAGCAAACTAAAAGCATCAAGATTTTTCTGGTGCTGAAGCGATCGCAATTCACTAATCGCACCTTTTATCTAAAGCTGGAAAAAATTAAATGAAGAGGAATGAAAGTTTGACTTGAAGAGATTAAGATTGAAGCAGTTTTGCAACAAAGTAGATAATAACTCAGTAACTAGAAAAAATGACATTAATCCGAGCTATATCAGTTGGACGATAGTCAGACGTACCTTGAGGAAGACATCAACGTAATTGCTAGTTTGTATTGAAAACAACAAATAAAGTTCTTGTACATTTTAGCGTCATCCCCATAAGAAACTGAAAGTCAGGCAGTGATGTGTTCTATCTCATCAGTTATTTAGCCCTTTTTAAGAACGGCATACTGTTCAAAAAGAAGAAGTTAGAGTATCTTGATCACATAGGAAATTGACAGCCCATCTCTTCCGGATGGTGATGTCAAAAGTTTAAATTGCATTATTGAAGACAAATAAGTGCGTTATACATAAATTTCAAATTAAAATCTTTAACTAAATTTTTCGTTTAAAAAGGGCGAGGAGGGCAATATTTTATTGATGAACTACAAATGTGGAGAATTTGATGAAACTCGTAAATGTTAGATTAATGATATATCTTTCTTAAAACTTACCCGTATTTAGCAAAGTTTGCCCATAATGTTGTCATAAAATCTGTAACTTTTTTATCGGATTCCGTTGGTTTAGAATCAGGGAAAAACAAATCAAGATTAAACAAATAAAGAAGATCGTCGGAATGACAAACACCTAAGACAAAGTGTTATTAAGTAAAAGCTTAATAGAATTCGTTTCGTAATTCTTACCATATTCTTCAGAATCATCAGTAATTAGATCACAAAAACTGCTAGAGCCTTTATAACCAAACAAATAGTAATAAATTGGTTGTTTAGAGTATTTTGCATGTAATCCTACAGCTACATCTTCTGCTGTTAATATATATGCATCGCTGATCATCTAATTTGAAAAACTTTAGAAAATCACAAATTACTTATTTATTGTGAATTTATACCTGCGAGACTTTGGATTTTGTTGATTCATCAAAAGGTTTGTCACCAAGATAAAATTCTTTGACTTTTGGAGCAGCTGCCTCTCTGTATCTGTGAGCCACACCATCAGCAAACGCTAAATACATGGCTCCAATATCGCTAAAATTGGCATCTAACTCCTTCACAAAATTCATGTCTGAATATAACACTGTAAATAAAAAAATAATAATTTTCTGAAACCTCAAGGGGTCACTTTTACAAACTAGCTATTTTGCCGTCTCCTTCGTCTGTGGTAAGCCCCGTTAGTATCGGAACGTCAGCAGCTTTTCCTGAAGTAATTATTTCTATTGGATCTTCTGACAAGAAAGCATCAGGATGAACTGGTTCAATTACTGGTTTGAAAATCATGTAAGGATCTCTATCAAATTCCTGATAAATTAAATAAATAAATAATGAGCCAAACATTTTTTTTTCTAGACTTACATAAAAGAATTCAGTCTCTTTTATAATATCTTGCGCACTGGCGTCTTTTAAACATTTCATCATTTCTTCGATATCATATGTATCACAACCTAAATTTCCTGCTAGTATCTTACCTCTTCGAGCATTAAGAAAATGAGGCATTAACGCCCAGTTAGCTAAAGCGGTTCCACTTTGAACTATAACTCCTTTTATTAGATCTGTAATAATAATAATAATAATATAAATAACAGATTTATAAAATCGAAAATGAAATTCACCTTTACTCAAAGGTGACAACATGTGATAATGTGCGCTTGCACCTCCAGCAGATTGGCCAGCTACAATAATATTTTCAGGATCACCGCCAAACTTAGCAATATTTGATTTTGTCCATTTGAGTGCTACAGCTTGATCTTTTAAACCTTCATTACCGAGTGCATGAGAAGTTCCTGTCGTGAAGAATCCCAAAGGGCCTAAAAATGTTTTGATTAGATGTGGTAAAGATGAAAAAAAGTACAGCAAAGAATACCTAATCTGTAATTTACTGTTACAAGAACAACATCTTTTGCGACAAGGAACTCGGGACCGTAGAGATTAGCGCTTCCTTCAGCAAAACCTCCTCCATGAATGTAAAAAATAACTGGAAGCAATTCTTTGTCGGAATCTGGAAGCTGGAGAATTTAAAAATTATAAGTATGTGCAAATTAAAAAAAAATATTACGACTTTGTTATAAAACTGTTACATTTATGACCCCATCTTTGTAAGAAACCAAGTACTTTTTAATTCTAAATAATGGCACATCTAAATAATTTTTGATCAGACAACAGTAAATTCTGCAAATTGAGTTTAACCGTTGATTGATATTTAACCCTGATTGACGTTAAGTTTTTAACCAAAATTGGAAATAGAAGAAACTCATTTTACATCTGCCACAGTTCCTACTGCTTATGATTGGTTTCACTATCTTTTCTTGCCAAAGCTATATTTGCACAAAAATTCTCAGCTTAAAATATAATTTCAAGGCAATTATCTATAATGGAAAGTATATTTTTTTTGCCCTTACAAACACTTTAACCGTATCACTGATAAATAATTTAAGTGACTGATAACAATCCTCGTTGAGTAAGTAACGTTATATACAGTCTACCTAAAAAAGTTCACAAATGACGTGTCACTTATTTGGATTGCCTCCAAGATTTAATTCAAATTCAAATTCAACAAAAATTCCTTTTTATAGGCAAATATAACTTTTTTCTAAACCTTTCTATCCTTTAAATACTTGATATAAGTAATAAAGTACCTGTGGAGTGTAGACATTCAAATAAAGGCAATCTTCATCTCCTATATAATTATTGTTGGCCAGAATATCTAGTTGTGGACAAGCATTATGTGGTTTTGTTGCATCTAGAGTTCCTGCCCATGATTTAATCGGAACTGCAGGCTAAATTAATAACATTGACATAAAAATTAAATTCACAGATTATATAGTAGTTAAACTAGATTTACCTTAAACCTTAATTCTCCGTTAGGCGGTTGAGCATATGGAATGGCCGTAAAGGCGCTAAACGTTTTTCCATCTTTTGTCTGTTGATATTTTCCTCTTAAAATGCCTTGTTTAACAGTTACTTCTGGCCCAGTCTCATTCGCAATCACTACTACAGAAATAACTAAAAGTTGTATCAAAGAAATTTTATTTAACATTTTTTTGTTTTTTTTCTGATACACTTATCAATAGAGAGGAACTAACAGAGAACTAATTTTTAAATTGTTGATATTTGTGCTTATATAACCGATAAGACAGTCGAGATTTTTAGATAATTCATAATAATAACAAGCGATAAAGTATATTTGCTATTTTTACATATTATCAACAACGTGTACTACACAGAGTACAAAAATCAAGATTTCAGATTTTAGATGTAATAAGAATAACTAACAATGAGGCTGATTTTTTTAATTTTGAAAGCAATTTCAGCAAAGGTATCTATGTTTGTGATGTTACTGTTGCCTTTGATACTCTGAAAGTCATTTTTGTGCCAGTCTATCGACCTAATTTTAAGACTACCTGCAACAATTGGTCAAGTCTCTTCAATCAAAGATTTCTCCCTGTTTGACAGCAGACGATTCAAATGCTCACAGTAAACTGATATAATAAGTCACCTTTTTCAGAAACTTTTAATGGTTTAAATCTTATAATTTCAAATACAGGGACACATTCTGAGCAATTAAATTCAGTAGTTGACAATCCTTTAAGTTTTCCTACTGTTGCTTCTAAATTCCACTGGGAAGTAAACTGTTTATACTCTCGGATCATATTATTTCTCACTCTTCATGGATATTTCATCACCTATTAGTAAAACTACCCGATTCTGTCCTAAAGCTAAATGGAATGTTAGAAAAGTCAACTGAAAAAACAAATTTCAACATTTGCCAGCCCTTCCAACTACCAGCACCAAATATGCACCTTTTTTAGACAGTAGTGCTGAGAAATATATTCCCGTTGTTAAACCTTTCAGTATTAAAATACACCCCCTGTTACCATGGTAAGACAATAAATACCGCACTGCAATACATAAAAAGAGTATAATGTCTTAGTGTTTATAGTTTATTACCTAATGCTGAAAATTATCTACTGTCTAAGGTTTAATTCCGGCACCAAGAGATTTTTGAAAAGCAAAGCCAAAAGAAGATGAATTTCTTTTAATATCCCAACTTCAACAAAAAGTACATCATCCACAACTTTTTGGACAAAATCTAAACGAATACATCGAATGTCATCAAATTATACAAATCTTAACAATGGCCTGAGATTAGAGAAATTTCTCGTTTAAATTGAAACTTTTTCAGTGAATAATGCTGAATTCAAAAATCTTTTTCATTCTATATTGAAATCATTTTTATGTCAACTGTTTCATTTTAATGAACTTGCTGTAGTTCTCAAATCGTCTACAAATGCTTCTCTGGGGTATGACGATGTAAAATATTCTAGGCTTCACAATTTGCCGAATAATACTGAACACTTTCTGCTGAGAATGTTTTTATTGCGGTTCTCTTAAAAACAACCTAGTAAAGATTCCGATCTTGGAACTTCCTACAGATTCTTTTGTGTACTAAAGACAATTGAATGGATGATTAAATCCAGATTCGAATGGTGTTTTCTTAATTATAACTTTTTATGATTTCGGCAGTTTGGTATTAAGAAAGCTTTTGGTCCTCTTGATGCTAGTGCTACTTTGACTGTAGACATTCAAAATTGCTTTTCGTGAAACAATCTTTCAATACGAGTTTCTTCAATATTACAGGAGCTTACACTTCTGTCTTCTTGGAAATCTTGAAAAGTGAGTTAATACATAATGTCTTAATTTCTTTTCCTATTGCCAAATTTTTTTATAGTCTGGATAAACACAAAAGATTTTTGTTTGTATTCTTGATAACCCTAAAATTAAGGCCCAGATTTATTAAAACAGATCTGTTCTAAAGCTCGGATATGAGCCTCTTGTTTTTCAACCCTTATTCTGCTTAGTTTCATCATAGTGAACATATGTAGAATTTTCTAGTAAGCAAATGAATTTTGTAATTGCTTTAGCCACAAACAATGTAATTTTGATTTTAGAAAATTAAACAGGATATCAATTTCAGAAAGCCACCAGAAAAAAGTTGTGAGCAAAAAACTTTTTGCCAAAATAGCGTAGCAGGCTCCCTCTGGCATTATCATAAATCCAATAACTCAAATTAAACAAAGTGTTACCAGTTGCTTTGGACTTACGGTAAAAATAATAAAAATCTCAACTTTGAAGCCCTGTAATTTTTCAAGGAAACAATTTTGCTTATTGCAAGTTGAGCTACATCAACCTACTTTGATCCAAGAGATCGACTCTTAAACGTTGTCCTGTTACTGTCTCCCGGACACTCTGCATAGATCATGATGTTCTATTCTTCGAAAACCGAGATTCTTTGGTTTCGATTCAGTTTCAACAAGACTTTTTAAATCATATCTAATAAATAAAAATCGAACTGGTAGGATACTCGGCAACCTCTGGTGTCCCATAGAGATGTAATTTTCTTATTTGTAAAAAATTTAAATGGTGTCATAGATTGTTGTAGGCTTTTCCTTTTGTTGACTATTTAAAAAGCTACTCTACTTTCAATTGCGTAGATGATTGCGATCTGCTACAAAATAATTTGAATAGTTCAACTATAGTGTAATGAAAATAATCTGCGTTTGAACACTGCAAAACGTAAAATTATATCATTTACAAGAAGAAAAAGAATTATTCGGTATCCACATTTTATAGAGAGAACACGTATAGCTAGATACGATACCACTTCAGGTCCTGGGGTCGTATTCAATTCTAAACTAACCTTTTCCAATCCTATAACAAATATGGTCTTAGATGTATCTAGAATAAATGGTTTTATTATACGATATTATACCGATATTAATCCCTTAGAGATTCTATTTGTTGCTTATGTACGGGCTAAGCTAGAGTACGCTTGCATTATCTGGCACCCTCTTTATCCCAGTTACAAAACGACTATTAAACGCGTATTCTGTGTGATGCTAAAGTAAAAGAACCAACTTTATCCCACATCCTTACTCTATTAAATCTTTGTCTATCGCGAAATTTCTAAACTTTCAACGGCACCACCTACCAGCAGCCCGACGGATTAACAATGGAACGTTTACTATCACCGTTACTAGACGAAATTGTTATAGACAACTTCGAGAACAAAAAGATTCTTACACCCGTCAACTCAGAAATTAAACACTGGTTTTATATGTATGTATGTAGATGACTGCTTCACTAATATAAAAGGAGACACAACCACTAACCTATTATTTAAATTAAACAACCTTTATCCCAGAATACATTTCACTTTAGAAATAGATAAACATTCAAGTATTAATTACATAGACCTATCAATTAAGAGGTTCAACGACCATTTTGAATTTAACATATTGACTGTAGATCACCTCATCTCAGCAGATTCCTACTACCCTCACCAACACAAGATGGCCAGTTTTTATTTCTACATTAGTAGGTTATTAAATTTACCTCTCACCAGAAAGTATACACTTTTTGCTCTCGTTCAAAACGAGTACAACAATGATCAGCATCAGCATCAACAAATTTATTTTAAGAATCCAACTTAGAAAAGAAAAACCTCAACCTTTCCTCCACCCTTCGACCAACATTCTTATTAAACATCTCACTAACAATAAAGATAAAATCCACGAACTAGAAAAAAGCGGAATCTAAAAAAATTGTCCTGTGGAGGATGCAGTTCCACATATATCGGTAGGACTTTAAAATCAATTAAAAAGCATATAAATGAACTATCCTTTAAATTAGCAGCAATTCAGTCCTAACACAAATTCCACTCTGCTACACTGTCACATCAAGGAACAAAACAATACCGACCTAAATATTTTAGAAGACATCGAAATATGTAACGAATTATCTAGCAATAATTGCTGTCTGAATATAAAAACAAAACTAAACAAACCTTATATCACAGACTGTTGAAATTATAAAAAAACATTCCCCTCTGTAATTTTGGTTGCCTATCCAATATTTTCGAACAATGCAGTTATTTTCTATCATATCATTGTATTTGTCAAATCTTGAAGGTTTTCATTCTGACAACCATCTGTACTATTACATTTTACTTTTTACTTTAATAATTGTTTTTTAATTAAGTAATTAATTCAAATACTTTATCTTCTGTTATATTTAAAATACTGTAACAAGTTAAGTTTTATTAACTTTATACCGTGAGAGCAACAAAAAAACC
>VTPC01089320.1:38109-48834 GCA_011009095.1 Ignelater luminosus
TTATACAACGTGTTTGAATGTTGGTGATAATATCTATCCATGTTAAAAATCTTATAAAGAATATAATGCCTCATAATACTATTTATGTGAATAATAGTATGACCAGCTACATCATTTGCTCGTATATCCCTTACGGATTCTTTGTTGCAATACATAGACCAAGAACGTTTGTATCTAATTTTTTTTCAGGATTTGGTAACTATTTGATCCTAAATTATACTTTTTCCATTGAAACAAGCTGAGAATGTTTTTCTTTGCTTACATCAGTCTGGTGTGAATACAGCGTTCCTTTGTTTCCTTCCAGATTTTTCGATAGTTGTTCTGATTTCTCTTTGCGACATGCCAAATCTACAACCTAACATATAGGTCTTGACCAGAACAGAAAATAAGACGGCATAGCTCCGCAAGGAAGCATCGTGGAGAAAATTTACTTTGGTTTTCTTATTTGTGACTCTAGAAGTGAAATGAAAATCCTGAAGCTAGCGACATTTTACCTTAAGTTCGGATTTTACTAAGTGCTCTGCAATAGCAGCTTTAGCCTCTGAACTTGCACCTGTAACAGTAGCCATCTTCCAGATACATCTTTCCATAAAAATCACCATTGCATGGATACTCTAATAACATTCGCACAGCGAGAGTTGTGCAATATTTCTGTCTTATCAAAGTAGCATGATTTGCATGGGAAAAGTACATGATGCACATAAAAGAGAACAAAAATAAAGCGAACGCGCAGAAGAGCAGAATTTGAAGCGCAGCACATTGCAGGGGTTCACGTACTTGTAGGAAACTAATATAGAAACCAAAATACATGAGCGCTGTCTATCTCGCACATTCTCACTTTACACAGCTATGAATATCAAAAATTTCAAGGTTGTAATTCTCGTGCACTTGTAACTGCTGAAGATAATGATAACTCCGTCAACGGAATTAAATTTGAGAACGTATTTCAGTCATTTATTTAAAGAATTTCAGTTTTCTTAAGATACACAATTTCGAAGCATATTTTCAACAAGAAAGACCAAATAACAAAAACCAATCTATAGGCCATTTTTACAATGGAATTTAGAGCACGCTTTGATTTTATCACATTTTTTTCAGTGTACCACAAGCAAACAGCAAATTCTAATACATACTATAATGACAACTCGTGTTTATTTAAAAAAATAGCACAAATGACAGACTTATAAAATTCATTTAGTAACTCTTAGTGAAACTTCAAAGTACACTGTTGCAAAAATATCATGCCAAAACCAATTTTAAATTCTGTACTATAGAAACTTATACTATAGTAATGCAACGAATGTTGCCTCACTACCCATTCAAATTGCTAGTTTCAAATAAAAATGGATGCGACGTAATGCCTAGATGGTGCTGCAAGTAGAGATTCACTGTCACATTGAAAAGGATCAAATCATCAAAATCGGTTCAGAAGTTGCCTCTGGCAATAAAACTACGTAAGGCAGTATGTTCTGATTTTGCAACTATTACCAATGTAAAGTATGCTTTGAAGAAAATCAGAATATCTGTAGAAACATAATTTTTAGTTTAAATAATTGTCAATGACATCATAATTCCGTTATATATCACCCTGTATATTAGTACATATCATTCAAATAATATGCGCACTTTAAATAGGAAATCCATATGTCTCGGCACTTTCCAGGCAAACAAGAAAATTTTGAAGATATAAATTATGTTTAATGCTTTTTATTCACTCTGTATGGTGTTAGTTTGCAAAATTAGAAACATTTTGTAATTTTCATTTATCTTTCAATTTTTAACAAAGTATTGCCATCTTATCACAATAAAAACAGTGAAAGTTCGGAGCGAATGACCACGCAAAAAGTTGAATAATTGCAGAATCAATTTTATCACTAATCTATAATCTATCGTTATCATACTACAAGTTTTAGTGTAGATGCGTGAATTTACTTATCATTACATAAAAATGCATTCACAACAAGTAGAAGTTTCAAGAGCATTTTAATTAAAATAAAATAAACTCATTTCTTGATAGATATTCATACTATTAATTTCTAAATGCATTACTTATTTATTATCAAAAATCAAAATCTAGATATCAAGAATCCGCAACGTACTCCTGAGACGTGTTATGTACAATATTGCTGAATTTAAGGATGTCGCTATAAAAAGAAGAACTGTTTAGTAAAAATAGCCTTATATACCTTGTGATGCATTAAGAATTACTTCCAAATGATTTAAATAATTAAAAAGTAGATGCTGCACAGGTTGTCAATAATAATATTCATTGCATGAAACTAGAAATCTTGAATTAAATCTTATTTTTACAGTTATCGATTGATCTTGTTATTTTCCTAATCTAATGCAAAATACTTTTGTGAAGTTTTCGTGATAGTACACTTGGCTGATAAATTGTTATACCGTCTTCGGAGCGTTCAAAACAGTATATAGTTATCTTCGTCACAAGAAGTGCTGATGTAGGTAGAAAGGTTACTTCTAGTTATATTACTTATCGCAAAATATTAGCTCTTTCGTATTCAGGGTTTCTGTTTAAGGTGTTGTCGATTTTGTGCATTCCAACGACTTATTTCCAGACATAATATATTAAAGACGTCGTTTAGTATGTCTTTACGTCTATGTTAAATTCAAAATTTAAATTTATATTTATTTAATTGCATAACGCCTGAAAATAAAGTGTGAAAGTTCTGAAATGAGATTTATCAACAAAGATTGGTAATATCTGACCAAAATAGTCTACTTCCCAAGAGATTCCGCTAGATTAGGTCAAATAAACATTTTCTCTGAGCTCTAGTTACATGATTTTTTCACATTGTTTTAAGGTTTTACCGTGAACGTCAAAATAATTTGTACTACTATCTACGACAAAGTTGTAGCCCAAGTAAAAAGGAATGACTGCTGAAATATCAGTTCGAAATATTTTTGAGTTTCAGAGATGATCTCAATGTCCATTAATGATGGCATTGAAAACTGCAAAGTTTTGGTGTGTTCAAGTACTCACTATCTAGGTACGAGGCAGAAACGCCCATCCATTCATTCACACTTGATCAAATTCTGATCCCTAGACGTTTATTAGTAGGGGATAGGCTATTGCATTTTTCAAATATATCGAAATGGCACCGAGACGTTTCATTCTACTTAGCGATATCACCGCTAGAAATCACGAAAAAGTAATCCAAATTTCGGAAAAATAGCAAAAAATACCAAACATTCGCCAATCTCAACCAAACTCGAATATGTATCACGTAAAAGCCTCTAACCAAGATTGGTGTAGATGCAGTTTGATCCTCTTGTGTTTTTTCACTCCCACTCCGACATTTAGGGAGAAATATATGTTTCCGGCATCTGCAAAACGAAACGTTCTACCGAGATGGGATTTTTTGTCGTGAATAACGCTTAAGAATTCAATAAATAAGCTGAGTTAAGATAGTATTACAGAAAATTGATTGTCCACCACATTCGAGTCGTTGTAGCTGGCTATGGTCGCGGACTTTTGCAAAATATCTCTTATTCGTTGCATACCTTGAAGGATCAGTCACAAGAAAGCTCTTGACTGTATCCCAAAAAACGGCCAATTTAATTGCTGAATTTCTAAAAACTCGATCTTTTTAAAACAATTTAAGGTAACACGGTAAAATAGTGTCTGCTAATAGCACTTGACGCGTTGAATATGAATCTGATCAAAACAAAATTCAAAAATCAATCGTTCACGAGTTATAGATAAAAAACTAGAAACTTATTTAGTTAATCTTAAAGCCTTTCTACCTTTCGATGTAAGGCTGTGTGGAATTGAGTTTATGTTGTCTTCTTGGAAATTTTCCTCCATTCCTTTCTGTCTACTGTCATTCTTCTTACTTCTTCCCATTTTATTCCTCTTTCCTCTGCTGCCTTTCTCACCTCTTCAAACCATGGTTTCCTTAGTCTTCCTCTCTTCGTTTTTTCTATAGGTCTTGCTTTATACATCTTTCTACTCATCCTCTGAACATGTCTAATGCATCTGGATTGTTCTTGTTGAATCGTCTGGGTTGCCTCGGATATCTTTAGCTGTTCTCTATATACTTGTTTTCTTATTCTATCTTTCTTCGTTTTATTTTCAACATTTCGTAGAAATTTCATTTCCGTAGCATTTATTTTATTTCTTTGTCTTTCGCTAGTGGTCGATGTCTCGCAACCGAAAGTCAGGATGGGCTTAACTATTTTCTTTATTACTTCTACCTTTGCTGATTTTGAAACTTCTTTTTTCTCAAAGAACTGTGTTTTAAGGGCGTTAAAAGGGTTATCAGTTTTTGCTATTCTCTGGTTTATCTCGTCTTCCAAGTTTCCTTTGTTGTTTATGATGCATCCTAAATAACTGAATTTATCTACTTGTTCGATTTTCTGCCCATTTATCATTATATTATTCTGACTTTTGTTTTCTCTAGGTCAATTTCCATGTGTATTTACTTCAATTGTTCATGAAATAGATTCATGTTGTGTTGCAGGTTTCTTTCGGAGTCTCCCAATGTTGCTATGTTGTCTGGGTAGCATAATTTCGTAATATTAATCTTTTGCATTTTCCAAAATCCTACTGCATTTTACATTTCTGAATTGCCTCATTCAGCATTAAATTAAACAGTATTGAGCTTAAAATGCAGCTTTGTTTTAAACCAGCTGAGCTAGCGAAGCTTTCTAACTTCTTGTTTCTTATTCGAACGTAGCTTTTTGTCTCATTATATAAGCTCTTTATGCATTTTATTAGTTGCTCATCTACTTGTCTAGTCCTCATTGTGTCCCATAGATCATCTCTTTTAATTTTATCAAAAGCTAAAAAACTCGAAACAGTATGAAGAAAACCCTTGGATAAGAGATTATTTTGGTCAGATATTACCGATTTTCGTTGAGAAATCTCATTTCGAAATTTAGCTGTTTGCAAATTTTATGATTTATACTCAATGCTACACTCATACGCAATTTGAATTTGCCGCAGATTTGTTCGTTGGAAATAACTTCCACCCATTAATTTTGCAAAGTGTAGAGATGGGTAAGCTTTTCTAGAAAAGTAAAATACAGAAAGCTGACGTTATCGGTTTTTTAAACGTGATACGCATAAAGATTGCTTTGTAATAGTTTATGAACATTCTTTTGAAGACAAATTATAACTATAATAGGGTCTTTTTAATCTTATATAATTTTTACGTTTTACTTCGAAATGTACTTGCGTAGGGGCACACAAGTTTAGTACCATTAAAACAAGAAACAAATTCTCTATCAGATAAGGAAAACTAATTTGTAATTTTTTAGCACGGTAAATAAAAGATGTGTTGTCTGTTCTATTTGAGAATATAAATAATTTTGTAGTCATATCTCCACAGATAAAGGTGCTACAGGTCAGAGCCTTTACAATCACACATATCCGACGATATATCTTTGAGATATGATGAGAAGCTCAACAGTGCTTTAATTTGTTTTGACATATGTACGTTTACTGTATTAATGATGGACAAAGACCGAACATTTAGAGTCAGAAGTCTCAACTTTGGATTCTTGTTGCCAAATCAATTTTCGTAATTTTAGGCTAGAATAAGCTATTTTGGCCTATTATGTACTAGAGCAGCACTGTTTTTGCAGTGATATACCCTCACCTTCAGACCTGTGGACAGTAAGTTTATCCAGGTATCATATAACTGTTAATCCTCTAAGACGATTTTCTTTCTAAGTAATTACTATTAAGGTAACGTAAGTTTTGATATTTACTTTGGGCTGGGACTGTTCACTACTTTCTCTAGCAACTAATACCTTAGAAACTCCGCCAAATTTACTCTTGTCATTTCAGATGATGTTTATCCAAAAGGATAAGGGCTTATTAACGTAATTTTTAGTTTTGTGTTCAAAAATTTGTCCACATTTATTTCTTCTACTTCTATCTTTTCGGAAAAAACAACAGAACATTAGATTGAACATTTGTTTATGTAACAAATTGTGTGATTTAATTTTATTCTTGCAAAATTTTGAATTTCTCGGGAAAAGTCATTGTATTTACCATGATCTGCATTAATAATTGTCAAATGATTTAAATAATGAAAAAATAAGTACATGCCTGTTCTTTTTAATATTATTTTATTTAAAAACACTTCTAAAAGAGAAAATATTTATCTAAGTGTTTTTTGATTAATGATTATTTAGTTTTGTCTGCTACGATAATACGATAATAGTACCTTATTTGTGCAGTTATCAATTTTGATCTTGTTAGCTTCAAAAGTTACAAGTACATGAGAATTATAACCTTGAAATCCTCGCTAGTGACACATGTTTTTATATAATTTTAGATATGTCTTTATTTATATCAATGGCTATTTCAAAATCCTGTGATGGGAATATTTTAAACAATAATGTATGGTAAAGTATTAAATAATTGATCAAGTGAACATAAAATCTGAGATATTAGTATTGCTTAAACATCTACAGTTTTGATAGTGATCAATTTGTTAATTTTGCAGAGCATTAGTCCAGCAGGAAAAACAATGACACGGACAACAGAGTCTTTTTAAAAAAAAATCCTTGTTTGCAAGCAAGCGACGTTGCAGATAGCGTAGTGTATGCTTTAGCTACACCCCCATATGTTCAAGCACGTAGAATATCAAGCTTAGTATCATTATAAAATGTAATAATACTCGTACAACTTATTTTTCAGGTTCACGAGTTACCAATTAAACCAATGGGAGAAATCTAGTACGCGCATAACCAGCATGTACATACCTTTTGGTAGGATATCTGGAATTTAATTGTTCAGTATATGAATACTAGCACTAAGTGTAACTTTGCATTTTAAGAAACAAGTTGCCTCTGATGTAAATAATTACTGTTTTTGTTGTAACTGTAAATAAATGATTAAAAACTATACTATATTAAAATTCTTCTATAATTTGTAGACTTTTATTATAAACTAAAGTAAAACCTCTACAACAAGGTTATGGACCCATTTTAATAAAAACAAGTTAAGAAAATGGCTAAAGAGAAACTATTTCACTCGATAAATTAATCAATTGCGTGATCATAAATGTGAAATATTTATCAAGCTACCAGAACCTACCAGATGGATAGACTTCTAGTAACGTTACTAAAAACTCGCTCTTTCTAGATGCAACTACAAAATGATCGCCAATCTGATACACGATTGTTCTATTTACTGTGACGACTTGGTAGCCGAGACAAAACAACTTAAAGTCGTTCTTCTGTTCATACTCTTATTAAATATAAAAAAAAAACATTATCAACTTATGTAGTACATACATACATGCCCGCAGAAAATATTACATGCAAACTGAATTTTAATGTAATGATCGGCTGTTCTGCCACCTAACCGATAACATTTTATACGAACCCGTACCAAGCATAGTATCAAGATCTTAAATAACTTTTTTCTATAATGAGTTTTCTGTTTATACTATAAAGGTTTCTGTGATTCATAATACTAGATTTATTATGATGATAAAGTAGATGGCGTTATAAAAATTTATGTCTAGTAAAAAGTAAAATTGACTTCTTAAAGAATCAGAAATACAAGAGTAGTATTAAACTTTCCAACTTGAAATTTGTTTTATTTAAAAATTTAATGTTATTAATAAATACAAAATTACTACTTAAGTTCTAGGTGCATCTTGGAAACAACAAATTTTATATTTTATAATCTTCATTGAATCCTGCACGTCTTCTTTTGAATAGGTATTGTTTGCTTCTGTCTAACGCTTTTTAAAATGTTCTTTGGGTGCAGAAGAAGTTTCGATGCGGAATAAAAAGGATACAAGAATACAATGAATGATTACTTTGACAATTGATATAAAATTCAAATGTCTGGAGAATTAAAATTTATACGGCAAGTATTCAAGACAAAGTGGCTATTTGCACGTCCGATATGGAAATCGCTCCATATACATCCGACATAGAAAGTAATAATTAAAAGTCTGATATGACGTGGAAGACAGTACTCGCACGTCTGACACATATAAAATAATGTTTGTGTTACTTTTGTACGAATAAGAGTAGCAGGTAGGAAATAATCATTTACCAAGGATTCCAAAACGAAGAAGGCCTAGAAGAAGTTTCATTACTATAATCGGTATACCCCGAAAGACAACAGAATTGAGAATTACTATAAATTTCTGTTTCTAATGTTTATACTAATATTTATTTTTATATACAGTGTTTCTAAACTTAGATAAAATGTTTCCGGAAACGCTTCCTGCAGAGCTACGCCGTCTCAAGGTTTTGCTAAAAAAGGTGATTTCTTTTTAATAACTTCACAATATTTTCCGCTACAGAAGCAAAATTTGATATACATGCACTACCTATCACGGCTTTTATTTGCACTTCCTGTGTCAAAACTGTTTTTGTCTCAAAAATCCTTTTGGAGGGAGGAGGTCGCTTTTCATATTTTATATATGTACTTGGATCTCTGATACTTTTTGGAATTAACTAAAGCAGCAAGATACTACAGGCTATGTAATGGCTGCATTGGATTTCAGAGATTTCTGTGGGCAGAACAATTCTAGAGCTTAAACCAGTCCCATACCTCCAGAACCACTCTTGGAACAAAATCAATTTCTACACACTAAGTGAAAACAAAGGCCTTGATGGGTTGTGTACGCACGCCAAATTTCGATACAGCAGCATTGTCTTTTTTGGGCGGCGTAGCTTTACAGAAAAGCGTTTTTGAAGACATTTTATTTGTTTTTGTCTTATTTCTTATTGTAGTATAACGCCCTTATATCTGTTACATGCAATTTAGAAACACCCTGTATATATCGTCAGTAAAGTAAACAAATTCCTAATAGAGATTCTTTTTTATATGACGTAACCTCTACCTATAAGACATTTGTAAACGTACAATTAATTATTGTGTAAATACATAACTAACACGTAACCTAACAATTATAAGTACTATCGTTTCAGATTGTATATATCTATTTTTTGATTTAGAAGAAATTAAATGTACAACTCGTCACTAAAATTCTTTTTATCAATCGTAGTAAAAAATATTGAACTTTAGTGCGTTGATACGCAAAATAACTATTGTGTATTATGGCATTAAAGTTGAATTCTTTACCGCAAAAGTAATAAAAAAAAATTCTACTGACAAGATGCACATTAATTTTTTTCTAAAACCACAAAGTTAATATAGAGGGTGTCTTCATAAGGTTGGGACATAGCTGAAATGCAGATTTTTGGAATAAAAATAAGAAGACTTAACCCAACTTACGTGTATTCAGAATCGTCTCGTTAAGTCGGTACAAGACGTGAAATATTTTTGAAAAAAAAATTAATTTTGCGTATGAAAATAGTAGGTTTTGATCGGTTTTTATAATTTTTGGTACAGCATGTTTTGTGACTATAAGTCACGTTTCGAGATGGTTTGGTCTTCATCAGTAAGTTGTAAGTGTATTAAACAAAAATGTCGCAATACAAATTTGCTGATAACAGTTTTCATGTCGAACGTGCAAATAGCCACTTCGTGTTCAAAATGACCCGTAATATGCATACACCACGTTATTCTACATAACAGACTGAGAAGAAAATTCCAATACCATTTTGACAGAAACTTCCTTATTACGAACTTATTGACTCCTATTTCTTTTTGTACCTAATATGTTTGTTTCTAAAACTACTTATTTATAGTTTAAGTAATTAAAAGAAACACCCAGTCATATTAACAGATCAAATTGGATAGTATAATGACTGCTGCAGATCATGGAATAGTAAAAATAAAAAGGCAATTCTTTAAAAGTATGTTGACACAAACAACTAAACAAAATTCAGATGTTACAGTACTAAACGTAATAACGGATAATACGTAAAGGAAAAAATCAGTTGCTAGAAACTGACGAAGTAATAATGCAATTGAAAAAAATAATAAAAATGGAGATAAAAGCATCTATGCAGAGGATTGTGTAAATAAAATTAATAAATGGGTGTTTAGAATTAAAAATGGCGGAGAATATATCACTAATGACAAATTTAATTCAGAATTGAGCATCTACTCTGCTGCATTTTGAAATTCTTGACACATTTAACTTTCTTATTTTAATATCGCCGGCAAACACGACATATAGAACCCAAAAAGCCAGAAGAAGAAAAAGTGAAAACAAAATAAATAGCGAAAAGGGAAAAAATCGAAAAAGCCGAATTAGAAAAACATCATAAATATCGAGTCGATATCTGAAATAAACTAGAAACTAAATTAAAAATCAGCAAGAAAATATTTTTAGGGATATGGATGTAAACATCAATCAAAATCGAACTAGAAGAGTACAGACGCAAGGAAGATAAAGGACAAATAGGAAAAGAAATTCAAAAAGAAACCGACGGCACGGAATGTCCCAAGAACTGCCTTTTACTTTTTCTCAGCACCGTAGTTTTTTCCGTGGGTTCAGAAGGACCTTCTTAACTAGTTCTTCTAACTGAAAGTTTTTTCACAATTATTAGTTATTGTTGTTATTATTACGACAAATCTTGATATCTGGCTGCAACATATAATGCATGTCCTTAGTATTTGGAAAATAATCTAAATCTAATTTTTGTATAGTTTATTGATTATTATTACATATTATTACAGACCTACATGTCATTAGAAGGGTTCTCCGACTGGTCTGATAATCAGCTCATGAATCTGAAAAACAAATTGTGTTATTCTGTTTTGTAATGATGTTAACTCGATATTATTCTTATAAATACTTGAACATGTGGAGGTGT
>VTPC01089451.1:0-77300 GCA_011009095.1 Ignelater luminosus
TTATTTACGAGTGCTGCCATCTTCACGTTGAGGTCGGAAACTTTTCAGACCACTCTCGTACCCATCATTGCAAGCTTCAAAACATTTATGTTCTTTGATTAAACGAAAACCCGACATGGTGGTGTTTAACAATGGACACGTAGTGGTTTTT
Organism: Ignelater luminosus; assembly: GCA_011009095.1. Classification (NCBI taxonomy): domain Eukaryota; kingdom Metazoa; phylum Arthropoda; class Insecta; order Coleoptera; family Elateridae; genus Ignelater; species Ignelater luminosus. The sequence goes on from VTPC01089451.1 coordinate 152, forward strand.
ATAAAAGATGGCTTCCAATTAAAAGTTTCTACTTTATAGAAAGTTTTATTTGCAGTTTTCGATTGTATTTGTAAAATGAATTTGCTCACAAATAATATTGTTTAATTTTTACACCTAGAATTAATTATTTGGCGGCTAGTTGTCCATAAGAATGTCCCCTGTAAGCATTCGTGCGATTAAGCCATAAGTAAAGCTGACCAATCAGTGCTGCCCGTTGCTCGGTTGAATGAGGAGCTTGATTGTCTTTCCTCCATCAAGATCTCTAATCCCTTGTGTTTCGGAGTTGCGCAGGCCTGACTGGAGTAACTCGTTGGACGTTCACATTTGGGACCAAATTGACTCGTATAACGACAATACACCTTCGGATGTCAAAACTACATTGCTTGGTTAACTAATATTCATTCATCTTGGGTTCCTTGAATGCCTCTATTGTCGCTGGCACCATCACCTAGTTAGAAAACTCAACGTTACTCATCTATTTATTCACTGCGATCACTTGGCACACCATACTACCACATTTTTACAGCTGAAGAGAAACACAGGCTTCTAAGACAGTTACTTCTTCCCTGTTAGAAGGAGGAAATAACATTGATGACGATGATGACGTTTGATGCAGCTCGCTCGAAAGGTATCCATCTTAAATAACATACAAACACATAATCTTTCTAAAACATCATGTAGAACTAAGACTGCATCGTCCTCGTTTTCTATTTCTACTAACTATTTTAACCCCGCATTCCTTCCAAAATCTTCAATGCAGTGTCATCGTTTTAAGTTATTGAACGAGCGACTGACAAGATTCCCAACACATTTAGACATGGTAAAACTAATTTGATTAGAGTAGACATGTCCGTGAATCGTTTACCTTTTTCCTACATCAAGATGGAAGTTGTTGAATACTAAAGTAGCAAGACCAGTGTATCAATTCTACATAAGTGTTCTCTGATAAATTCAACCAGAGCCATCTGGAACCACAAATTTCAAGTTTAATTTGCCAATCTAAGTTTCAAATTGTTGTTTTTCCAATACAACTATCTAATCTGTTTACTCCGAATTCGTCTAGTCCATCGCTTTCCATAGTCAGTTTGGTCAGATTGCTGATTTCGTTTCTGGCATCAATATGCTTGATGTTACTAGTTTTTTTCTACTTTAGAGTGTAATATGGTAGTTACTAGCCTTCTTGAGACTCGACGCAGAAACGAGCGTTGATCACATAATGTAACATGGCTGGTACGTTAATGTTTTCCTGCACCTTGATACAGAAATAACCGACTTAACGACGCACTTGTGTTCCCCGATTACCTTAGCAAGTTTGTATGAGTCATTCTGTGTGCATGAGGACCAACCGTAGTTTACCGCAAGGAAAAACTGTCGCATAGCGTCGAAGACTTAAGACTGCAGCTGATTAATACAGAATAAATCATTCAAACTAGTACGTTTGATCCGGTGACACTCCAGAATCAGCTTTTCCTAGAAATGTTCTCCATTGTCGGTATATAGATAGATACATGTAAGCTTAATCCTTCCAAGTTTCTTAAACTCAAATTTTTAATAGTCATGTTAATCCGTTAATACAGCCCCGCATCACTTTGAAAATATTCGACGCAGTGCCAAGAACACTTCGATGCAATAATTTGTTTAGAGTAAAAATACTTCTTTTTTAACCCCGAGTATTTATTTTTCTGGTAACCGTTTCTCAATCCAATATTCCGCAAATAATCTGATTCATCGCCTTCCTGTTCTGTAGATTTCGCTTCTAATTTCAACGTGCTTGATGTTACTAGTATGAACGACTTTCAAATACTTGTTGCTCACTATCAATTGAATTTTAATTTTTAATTTTAAGACAGTCTTCATGTTTTCAATTCTAGGTATTTCTGAGCATCCAAATCACAACGCAATGAAACAGGAAAAACGTACTCTTTGTTTACTACTCGCAAGAAAAATGGTTTGGCGACACCTGATGTCTAATAATCAAAATACTTTGAGAGAATCAGCCATTTCTTTGAATGGACATAGTTGGTTTTTCTAGTTCACATCAAAAATGATTTGCAAAAATTTAAAAACAAGAATCGAGTAATATTTGCCTTCACAAAATTTCATTTAAAAGATTTACTCTATTATCTATCATAAAGATTAAACTTCCGCATTTTTCCTTTGAAGCATTGGGTCATTCTTTAGATAAACTAATTAAAATAGTTTATGAGGGTATTCTGCATTCTGGTTTCCTACATAGATACGGGTACAGTTCAATCATAATAATGTCTCTTTTATAGTTTCAGATATAAATTTTATAAAGCAAAAAAGAAAATTTCTAACCTAACACCATACTAATTTTCCGACTAGTTAAAACAGAGGAAGTTCAAAAATCTAGCGTGTGTGTTGTTAAAATTGCCGAATTTAAAAATAAACACGCGTATTCCCTCTATTCCTTCCTCTATCAGCTAATCATTCATCGGTGGGACTGTATAAGCTCGTATAGGGGCGTCGTGATGGGCGACTCGAGCAGACAGACAAACGACCTCGTGTCATCGAGTTCCCTTATCGTATGAATTACCAAAGCTATGAAAAGGGGGATGGTGTTCGGGTAGTATGCCAGAGATCTTGATTCCCTGAGGGGGCAGAAATGCTATTACATCAGTCAGTTTATATCGACTGGAATCCACTTTGATGCATGAGAATGCTGAAATTCCAAACCACCTAGTAACGCGAGAGGTAATTAAGTTGATCCATTATTCAAAAGAGAATCTTCTTAATCAAAATATTTATTTCATCTTTTAATCTCGTGTTTGTAACCACTTCATCTTTAAGATCAGGAAGAGAAAATAAAAACCAAAAACCACAAAGTTGGCTTCAAGATTCTTTTTCTTTACTTTTTGTGTGGTCTCGCAGTCAGTGTTGCAACAGCAACACAACATAATACACATAATAAGACAAGTAGTGTGTGCAGCTCATCGTATGTATATGTCACTGTTTTCTGCTGTTGTGCATGCGTGCATGTATCAGCATGTGTTATGTGATAAATGAAGGCTGTGAAGAATCTTTTTTAAAAACGACCGCGAGTCGAATTCCATCCGGGATAAATTTAGATGAGGAATAATAGAGCTCCGAGACGACACTTTAGTTATACTGCATTTTATAATAGACATTCCAAAAATAATTGAAATTTATAAAAGGGACACAAACAGATAAAATCGAAATTTTGTTTATTGCATTCTTTTGTTACTTGTTTTATTTTTGGTCCGTTTAAAAATCAGAATGAAAGTGAATTTTAAAAGGACATTAATAATCTCAGCTATATTTATCTCGTACAATCCTGTTACAGACAACGCAAATTAAATCAAGACGTTTTCAATTGTTTCTTCTCAAGTTTGATTCTCTTTTATTTTTATTTAACAATTTAACTTCGTAATCTTTTATTCATATAATACAGTGGATTTGATATCCTATTTACATCAGGCTTGCAACAGCTTGCAATTGTGTGCTATATTTAAACACGTAGCGTCGCATCGTTGAAGATAATCTCAGGTTATAATTTTAATATCTTATACCTGAATCACGTTCTACATCTGAGATATCTTACATAAACTTCTTCAATTTCTTAAAATTCTTAAAATTCTCACATTCAATGCAAACTGTTTTGGAAAGTACATGTCAGTTACGTCTCATCAAGAATCGCAGTCAGCCACGACAGGAACGCTGTGACAGACACATAGCACACGATGGCAATCAAGCTTAATTCCGAGTGATTCTGGCGAGTTTTTCAAGTCATAGATTCCTCATCATTTCTGGCCGGATGATGACACAGTAATATTAATGACCGAATGTGCCAACTTTATATTTGGTCAACCATTTTCAACATTGCCCGATTGAAATTCGATAGCATCAACTAGTTCTTTTCAAAGTTTGGATTTAAGCCGACTCAAAATCATCAGTTTCTTTGAGTCTTTTCGACTTTCCTGATTTTGCAATTATTCATAGCAGCCAGAATTCGCATGATTACCGAACTTTTTGGCCTGCTGGTAGTTATTGAATTTTCTGGTTTAAAAAGCTCTTATTGCTCTTAAATTTCGTTATCTTCGTCTTTCAATTTCTCTAAGTTGGTCAAACCTAGTTGGATTATCACAATTGGCCAAAATTCGCCAGTCAATTCGACTTTTTGGACTTATCGTGCAAAATTTTTTTCTCAATCCCAGGCGTTTCTCGAACTTGTTTGTTAGTTTCTTTAAATTTATTTGGACATTTCAGATTAGTTGAATTTCATATATTAATCAGAATTAGCGGACCAATTGTACTTCTCAGGCTGATTTTGATTGTTAAGGTCTTTCAACCAAACCACTCTGCAGTTCTTCTCAAAGAGCGGATGAATTGGGTCGGTTCAGGCTTTAGTTTTTTAAAATGAAAATTTGCAGGTCAATTGAACTTTTGGGACTATTGATAATTGTTGGGCCGTATAAGTTCTTTGAGTTAAAAAGCTCTTATTGCTCATAGTATTGTACGAGTCAGACTTCTAAGTCTGCGCAGTCTCTCTTGGGCTTTTCAAGACAGTCGGCTTTTTCAAATTAATTCATCATGTTGGACAGAATTCCCAAGCCAATTAAACTTTTTGAGTCTTACAGTCTGAGAGTAATGATTGCTTCTTCTTCTCTGAAATGTTTCGTGTCAGTTTACCGAGCTCTTTGAACTAGTTGGGATTTTATAAGTGACCAAGATTCATTAGTTGATTCGGCGTTTCGAGCTGATCATCCTTGTTGAACCGCAAAATTTCTTTTGTAAAGGATTTGTACAAGAATCAGGTTTTTAGTCGGATCACTACCACATGCCTTTTCTTTAGATCTGCCTGGCTCCTTGGTTTGATCAAATGTTTTGAATTGCTCTAAATTCGCAAATCGAATCGAGATTTCTGAGCTCTTGCCATTTATCTTCAAAGAACAAAATTGTGTCAATTCAAATTTATTTCGTTTCTCCGGCCCATTATGAGTTTTTGTATTTCCTAAGTATCGTTGGGCCAGTCTGACTGTTCGGATTCAATGACCATCATGTTTTGTTAAGTCGTAGAAGTTCTTTGAGTAAAGAATGTCTTCTGATTATTCAGCCTTTTCTTAAGTTGGGCCTTTGCGCAGTTTTACTCAAAGGCTAGATTTGAGCCAATCCAAGCCATGCACGTTTTTAGAGCCTATTATGAGTTGAACCGTACAAGTTTTTGAGGCAAAAACATTGTTATTATTCAGTCATTTATGGGCGAGGCTTTCAAGAGAGAGTTTGCAATTCCTGTAAAAGCTCAAATTTGAACTGACCCAAATCTTACTTTTTTTCCTAGTTCCTTTTCAAGCTGACCGAATTATTCAGTTTTTTTTTAAATTTGCAAACTTTTTGGACTGCTTGCGTTTTTTGGGTCGTACAAGTTCTTTAAATAAAACGATTTTTATTACTCAATCATTCATAGGTCAACTTTCCAAGTGCGAGTTTGCATTTCTTCCAAGCTTGAATTTGAACTGATCCAAAGGTTTTTCCTTGTTGGGACATAAACTTTATTATTGTTGGCTTCTTTGGGTTTATCTGACTTTTCGAATTGATTCTTATTATTCAGTCATTTATGGATCAGGTTTTTAAGTTAGAGTTTGTAACTTTTCTAAAAGAATGACCAAAGTCTTATTTTTGAACTTTCGGAGTTTGTATGCGTTTTGAACGAGTTTTATGATTCTCGCAGCTTCTGTGAATTTGTCTGGCCCTGTCAAGCAGAATAATGTTTTTTGGGCTGATTGCTCTTATCGAACTGTACAGGTTCTTTGGGCAAAAAGATCTCAGTATTCAGTCTTAAGTTCAAATTTGAACTAACCCAAGCTTTACTTTTTAGATTACTGGCATTTTTTCAAGCGTATGCCAGTTTTTCTAAGTTTGTCAGGATTTCTCAGATTAGTTAAATCTGCAAATCTTTTATTATTCAGTTTTGCACAGATCAGGTTTTTGAGTTGGACCATTACACAGGTGGTGTCAAAGCTCAGATTTGGATTAACCCAAACTTAATTCTACGTGCGTGGCTTTTCAAGTATGTCGGTTTCTTTTAGTCTGTCAGGCTTTTCAGAGTAATTTTTCTGCCTGCTCAAAATGTTCGAATGGATTTTTTGGGTTGATTACACTTTTTGCATTGAATAAAATATTCCTACTACTGAAAGCTTTGGACGTGTCAGGTTTTGAAATCGGACCACTGCTGTGCAGTGCTTAACTTTCAGATTTGAGCTGGTCCAAATACTTTTCGGTTTGTTTTTCTTCTTATATCAAACGAAATGCTGCATCTACAAGAGTTTTTACTCTTAAAAGGGTTTTAAATTTTCGAGTTGCTTGTTCTGGTTTGGTTTTAACACAGAGTAAGTTTTTCCATTAAACTGAACTTTTTTGGGTGCAGGGTTTGTCAAGATTACTACTGAATTATTCCAGAATTTGTCAAGGCCAAAAGCAAAAGGGAACAAGTAAAAAGACATTCAAGTTTAGAAACATGTAGATCAAATTCGGTTTTGAACAATTTTCTGATCTCTGTAAATGCTATTGACTCAAATCTAAAGTTAGGAAAATAAAATGAATGGCCGGAAAACAGTTTGGGCAATAAATGAAAATATATTATAACAAATATCAAGAGGACTAAAAACATAGTAAATCTTTTGAGAGCAATAGAGTGGAAGGTCAAATTTCAAACACATGGAAGATCTTGGGCAAAATATTAGTCAATATCAGAAAAAACTAAATTTAAACAAGATTAAGTACACAATATAACATTTGGGCGTGGAACTTTTGATTTTGACCATCTTGGAAGTATTGTGAATCAAGATGAATTGTCAAAAAGTCAAAATTGATTTTGATATTGCTTTTTTTTGCAAGTCATTACTATATGTATCCATAATGAGATAATTTTGAATTGCAACTATTAGATAGAAATTTGATGCAGAAAATGCAAGCAACCGTTCAACTGTATATATTTCTATGTCCAGAAAGTAAGTTCACTTTTTATTTCCCGCCGTTGCAGCGATGCGATCGCAGTTCCGCGCATGCGCGGCAATGACCTTGTATCGTTACTAAGCGATTGACGCCATTTTGAGTTAGTTATCTGCTGTTATCGTGTCACAGTGCTTGTTTATATTGGCGAAGGTAATTGAAAATTCCGCCGATTGCGAGATTAGATCAGTGATTCGGTTTCTCAATGCGAAAAATTTGAAACCAGTGGACATTCATCAACAGCTCTCTGAGGTGTATGGACAGAATGTAATGAGTTATTCTATGGTTGTGAGATGGGTAAAAAAATTCAACAATGGCCGTGTAAACGTGCACGATGAAGGAAGAAGTGGACGTCCATCATTGGTTAATGATGAACCTGTTCATGCAGTGAATGAAAAAATTAGAGGAAACCGTAAGTTTACGATTTCTCTTCTTTCTATGGAATTTCCCCTAATTTCACGATCCCTTCATGAAATTGTTCATGACAAACTGGGATATCGAAAGCTTTGTGCACGCTTGGTACCGAAAACTCTTACCGAGGATCACAAGAAAAAACGCCTAGGTGCTGCTCTTGAATTTTTGACTCGTTATCACAATGACGGGGACCATTTCCTTAACAGTATAGTGACTGGGGACGAGACTTGGGTAGCCTATGAGACAAAACGGCAATCGATGGAATGGAGGCACACATCGTCACCAGCAAAGACAACATCGAAGCCGAATTTGACAACCTGGAAAATCATGTGCACAGTGTTTTGGTACAGATGTGGTGTTCTTTTAGTGGACTGTCTACCACGGGGCGAAACAATTACCGCTATTGCTTACTGTGATACGCTAAGGAATCTGCGTCGTGCAATTCAGAATAAGCGCCGTGGAAAGCTCACCAGCGGCATTTTGTTGATTCATGACAATGCTCGCCCCCACACTGCAAACCTTACACAGCAACTTTTGACTCAATTTGGATGGGAACAATTTGACCACCCACCGTATAGTCCGGATCTTGCTCCCAGTGACTTCTTCCTGTTTTTAAGCCTAAAATCAAACCTCGCTGGCAAGAAATTCAATGACGACGATGAGATTAAAGAACATGTTGCAACTTGGTTACAGTCACAGGCGTCAACATTTTATGACGAAGGAATACAAAAATTAGTGCCACGCTACGATAAATGCTTACAAAATGGTGGTAGCTATGTTGACTAATAGTTTTAAGTCTACAGATTCTTTTGCAATAAATTATTTTTCCTAATATACATTTGTTTTATTTTACCAGTAAAAATGAACTTACTTTCTGGACATAGTGATACAACTCAGAATTAGTTCAAATTAGAAATTATAATTATTAAGATTATTTTAAATACAACCCTGTACAATAACATTACCTGCTTCCACTGTGACTTTTATTATATTGACCTGTTTTTCGACTTTTAGAATATTAAAAAGACCACTAAAAAGGCTCACCTTTGCCTTTATGGTTGAAGCAGTAAATGTAATTAAGTCTGTTATTTAGCATGAAATTCTGAAATTAAAGAGGTCGCAGCAAAATATTTGTACTTCATCCTTAATGAACTTTTTTCCTCGACCATTTTTCTCCGCTTTTTACATTTTTTAAAACATTTTTGACATCAAATCAGATAACCCTAGTAACTGAAATGCTTAACACTTTTTTCAAATATTTGCATATCTGTAAATTACTTTTTGCATAACCTTGAGTTAGCACTTAGAACTTTATTGCTTATTCAAACAATTGACTGTGATATTTCTTACTTAGGTCAACACGCACAATAATTACGTGAAACTATGTTTACATTCACACTTTACTAGTCACTATTTAAAAGTTTTACAAAACAATTTTTTTCATTTTATTATGACTATAACCTTCAGTTATTTTTATACAGTTCCCAGCGATTTTAAATTTTTTGAATTTCCCGCTAATTATTTTCAAGGTTGGATTATTTAGGTGTCAAAATAAAAATAAACGAATTTGTTCACACATCATCCATATGTGCCCAACACCCTGAAAATTCAAATAAATCATAGTTTCAACCCTCAAATTGCGGCGTTTCTAAAAAGGGATACTTTGGGGGATTCTGTATGCCATTTGTTTCCGTTCAAGACGTAATAAAATTAACGGGCCGTAAATACTATTTCAATAACGAACATGTTCTTGTAATAATAAATTGACTTGATTTAAATAAACCAAAAAAAAAAGTTTCAAAGTGAAACTTGAAGGAGAAAAAAAAAAGTTAAGTTGCTTACGTGCAGCGAAACGTTGCATAATTAACGTAATCTATTTTATGTGACTTTATCGAACTCGAAAGTGGATTAACTAGTCACCATTTAAAGCTTATCAAGAATTTTATTACCTATTCTTATAAAAAGTTATACATTTGCTCTAGAAATTAATTGGTCATTAGTAAGTAGCTAGGCTACAAAGGAGTGCATGTATTAGTACTGTTGTTATAAATGTATAGCCTTAAAGGATAATAATTTTAAACCCTCAGTAACACCACCAAAAGGTACTCATAATTTATCCTAGCTAATTAAGCTAAAACCACTGTGAAATTTATGCCTAACAAAACCCCTTTCTGAAGTTCTAAGCTCAAAAAGGGTCAAACTAAACCGAAATTTAATTTAATACCATCTTGCACCCTACGCAAAACTTCCAATCCTCGACACTTCTAAACAATATAATTACATGGTATTGCCGCAGCAATCATAAATAAAAGGCATTACAATGCATCTTTCACAGTTTTAAATTCGATCTAATCTCTCAAGGCGCACATGATGGGCTTTAATTGCATCTCGTTGGGTTCGAAAAAAAACGGTATCTCGTGTCAAACAAAGATGAAATGCATGAGGGTGTGTTTTGGTGTATGAGGAGGCGGACGTAATGTTATGGTATGTTCTTTAATGATTAAAGTGTATGATGTAAGACGTTTAAAGCGATAAAAATAAAAAGAGCCTCGTTGTGAACTGGATTTGTACGGTTTTACGCTCTGTCGTATATGTTTAGGGTGGTCCCCGGTCTTTTAAAAAGAATATTTGTGTTCGTGCTTTCCAGACAAAATAAAATTTATTTCAATTAACAAATGAAGATACTGAAACCAACTGTTTAATTTAATCAGAGCTTCCAACACATTACATCAATTGCTACATCGTTTTCATTTTTTTTTAATTTGAAGCTAACTCATATATCTAGTGAACTTCGTTTGTTTAATAATAATTGAAGTTTTATTTTATTTCGTTCTATATACACCTGTACTGTAGCTCGTCTGCAATTCTAGTGTAACCTAACCTTCTTTTAAAGATTGAAAAACGGGTGTGCCATGTAAAAAACTCCATAGCCAAAAACCAGTCAAAAGTTGAATTGAAAAAATACTAATTACCAAGGAGCAAATTCAAAAAAGGTTCAAAAGATACTAAGTCGAAAATTTAGATTGAAGAAGTTAAATTTCAAGACTTTGTTTCAAGAGATGCAAAATCATGAAAACTATTTCGAATTTGTTGCTCAAAAAATCTTTATAAAATCATTAAATATAAAACCCAAAAAGTATCAAATGCTATGAGAACATCACTTTGAGTTTATTTACAAGAAATATGAGTTAGAAAGTTCACACTTTATAGAAGTAAATATCAAGAACAAAACTGGAAAAGATCTTGACTTTGACTTCAGTTTTGTTCAGTTTTAATTCTGCTCAACAACGCCTTACTCTCTATAGAACAAGTTATTCCAATTCAATTGCTCAAAAAGATCTAAATAGTAGATTTAGCCAAAAGCAACAATCTTTATGCAAATAGAATATAAAATATCAGACAATATAATTCGAGCAAAATATGCAAGTTTCTTAAGCAGAAACTTCTTATAATCTTGATGCCTACAAATTCAACCAAGAACGAAAACTTAAAAGAAGGACCAAATTTAGCTAAAACAAGTCAAGAGTAAAAGCAATATGAGGAACACTCGAAAGATACCGTTTGCCTATTGCTCAAAACTCAATAAATGCAAATTGGTAAAAACTCAAAACCCAAATTCAAAAACGTAGTCAAAAGCACACTAGTCTATCTTGAATTCCTTACAAAATATGGATTGGGCTACAACGTGGTTTAAATTTGATAACTCAAACAACTCTTGTATTACCAAACTACAATTTTGTCCCATTTTTGACTTGGTTTCAAAAAGAAAAAAAACGAACTTACTAAGATTTAAATTGCTCGCAAGATCTAAATACATAGATGCATCAAAGCCAGGCCAAGAGCTAGAAACCTTTATGCAAATACTACAATTTAAGAAAAAATCAGTCAATAGTCGTTTTGAGTACAACTGTTCAGAGAGTTCAAATATAGTTCAAACAAAAATCGTTTTCCAAGTAAATGCTTCGGAATAATTCCCAGCCAATTTAATCAAAATCCTTTACGAAAACGCTCAAAAAAGGACGAAAGTCTAGCTTTAGCTAGTCAAGTAGTAATCTATTGCAATTTTATTCCTTAAAAAATCTGTAAAAACCAAACCAAGAATAAAAGCAATTTGACAAACAGGGCAAAAAGTACTTTCTGACATGATAAGATTACTTTTGCGTTTGATTGTGAAATCACAAAAAGTATCAAAAAATCAAATTTAAGCAAACTCAAAAAAGTGAGTGTTATCATCTCATTTAAGATTGCACTTGAACCATGCATGGTTGGTAAACAAAAGCTAATGAAGAACAAGGAGGCCAAAATCAATGGCTTCATAATCAAAGTCATCTTCTAAGAATTATCTTCTAACTGTTGTTTAAGCTCTTTTTGAGCTTCTTCGGTCGGAGTGATTTTTTGGTCGGGTTGCTGCATTTTGAACGCCACCCTTTTCTGTGCGAGTAGCTAGTAGACAAGGTATCGAACAGCTTGTGATGTGGAACGCGGTGTAGAAATGTGCGTTTGGTTTGTCTAAGTGTATTGTTTGTCAGCACGGTTGGAGGTAGAAGCGATGGATTTGGCGCTGCGCAAATGGGGATAACGTTGGCTCAAACCTGGCACCCGTGACATACATACGATTAGATCTGTAAATCTGTATTGGTTATCGTATCAGATGTATTCACTATCTAGCGCCTAGTCATCGCGGTGCCTATGGCAAGTTGCTTCATTTGCACGTCTTTGCGCCGGCCTGTTGGATTAGAAGCAAGTGTGACCGCTTGCGGCAACCACCAATCGGGGTCACTTTTGTTTGGCCACCATTAACCTTCTTAGGAGAGCTAAGAACAAACGCGGATCGGGCCAGGCCAAAAAAACCAATCGTTGATGCTTGGATGGTCGCCATTCCCCTACCATTCCTAACAATCTAAGTCCCGCCTTGTTAAAACAAGCTATATGTTGCTGAAATATGGAAAAATCTGTGGGAAAAAAATCAAAAGTTCATCGGTGGCTGTCGAATTGTCTAAAAGCAATTTTTCAGCAATCCTAACGATTCAAAGTCCTACCCTGATAAGATAAATCCCAACTGAACTGAGATATTCTCCATGGTAGACACTGCTACTGGTATGGAAAGCTGTTTTGGTTATTTCATCTCGTAAGCAAAAAATGAAAAGCTACCCAGAGTGGATTGGAATACAAAATTGAGAGCACATCTTTGGAAGGCAACACTAAGACTCTAAAGATCAATTAAGTTACCTGTCAACAAACATGTCACTGTGAAAAACAAGGCAAAGCTCAAGGTTGTCTAAAGCTTGCCAATAAAAGCATTTTGGGCGCGTTTTTTGCATATTTTGTGAATTTTAAATATGTTGATCATGTATCAGAATATGTTTGAGTTCTTTATCTCATTTGGGAACCAATTATGAGACTTTTCCCAGGACACAGTAAACTGGGCATAATTGCCATGAAGAACAATAAAACTTTCTTACTTTTGGCAAGTGTGAATTCACCTATTTCTTAATGTTATTCATGTTGTACATTATCTGTTGTGGTAGGACTCAGAAAGTTGGACTAGAGAGAGACGTTACCAACAGGTAGAAGCAGTAGAGAGATTGATGGCATTCTCGGATTTGCCTGTTGAATCAAAACTAACCCTAAGATAGAATTGGGCAAGTAAGTGGGTTTCTTCAGCAAATCTTTACCCTTACTTTGTAAACAGTCATGGTGATCAGGGTTTCATACTAGATATACCACGGTAAACCAAGCCTGTTTTCATTCTTCCTTGTTATTCTTGGATGTTATCACTGGTTGCTCTTTTTAACAAACAGATAAATGAAATAAATCATTTTTTTGATGTTGATATCACAAACCTCACATTTTTTAAATCTTTTCATTTTGATACTACTTGGATTGTTTCATTATTTTGGCAAAACGATTATTTTTCCCAGCGAAATAAAAAAACTCATTTATATTAGTTTATTGTACATAAAATTTTCAGTTTCAAGTATTCTATACAAAAATTCTAAATTGTTACTCTATTGTCTCATATAAAATCAACAAGCCCTTGAATAAGACAAAATGAAAATTATACTTTACAATTTAATTTATATTACAATAATAACCTCCTACTATTATTTTTCAAGTACTGTTTGTTTATATAGAAAGAAAAGCTCCTTAAGCTTTGAACTTGGAAAAACAAATAATGAATTAACAAGTAGGCCATGAAATAAAAGAATTACGTTTCACAATGTCCTTAGCAAAACAACATAAAAATAACTTTTGTTTTACATCAGCTTCCGCAATTATTACAGTCTAGCTGTTTGCTTACGGTAAAACCTTTAAATAAAAACGCCACTAAATATTAGATCTACTAATAGTAAAGATCATTGGACCAATTCGTTACAAAGGTTGAAGTCCTATTGACACAAAGAGAGATAAAAAAGAAGAAACAAAACTTGAAAGGAAATTATAATTTTCAAAAGTTCTTTGATTCTGAAAAACACTAGTGTATGTAACACTAACAGCTGTGTTAGTCTTTTTCGTTTTTCTCAACTGTACAAACCGCTGAAAAAAGCTTTTATATTTTTACGATTCGATGTTGTTATTTCTTTCTGAAAATAACTGACCGAATTTTTTCACTCCCCCCTTGTGTATACATCTGTTTAATCGTACGCAAAATATAACTCGACCACAGGAAGAAAATGTTATTTATTGACATCATTTTTATTATTAGTACTACTGTTAGGGTGCATTCACACTTGTATTTTTTCCAGGGGTTTGGCTTTTGCACCAATAACATTCGAACGTAAAGTATAATGACTAAACTTAGGACATAAATAGACTATCAAGTGTTAATTATAAAAATCATGAACGGTTAGTGCATATTTTCGAATTTCATGCAATAAGATAATGTTAAAGGTCAATGAACTTATCATTTATTTAAAATTAATAAATTTCTTGTTTTACTTTAAACATTTTATTTTAATCATGCCAATTCTATTAATAATATAAAATTACTTTTAAAAATGCGAAATAAAACTTAACGCCGCTAGTCAGCATATCGTTATCGTGAATTATACTCATTTGGCATACAGCAGACCAATTTTAATATTTAACCGCGTATGCCTTGACTTGACTTACTAGATTATATTCACGCGATTCTATAAGCAGCAAACAACAGTATGTATACGTATGTTAAATGTTAAACATGCATTTTTCTTCGCTCCTCGTATGGTAAGCGACTTTTTCCGTCTAGAAATGTCCTAAGCGTAATCATGACATTACGTTAAGTAACGCCTACTAATAATATATATGGGTGGTTATTTTTGTTGCAACAGATGTGTATACATTGGGCTATTGGGGTTGATTTAACTAATCTCTAAGGATCTCTTGTTTGTAACCTTGACACTTTCCTTTTTTTTTTCTAACGGAAAAGGTGATTTAACCAACTTACTGCGTGCGGTTGTAATAGCGGAAGGACCGACGGATTTGTATTGTATTTACATTTTTAATTCTAATTCCTTAAAAGGCAGTAGTAACTTATTGATTATGTCACTTACAAATACAACCTTCTTATTCATAAAATGCCGTCATCACGATGACAGTTTGATGATAGTAAGTGTAGTGTACCTGAAACAATAAAAGATTTATTTAGAAAAAAAGACAATGACCTATTAATATAAGCGAATTATCAAATTAAATGTTTTGTTTTTAATTAATTAGCCTGTATTCATTGGGCTAAACAATTACAATGGGAATCCTTCATTGGCAAGTAAGTGTGGAAGAATTATGTAAGATTTTATTAGCAATAAATTCAGTTGTTTACCAGTTCCATCAAGTGGGATTCGTTTCTTAGGAGAACATTCGTGGTTTCCGATATACAGGGTGATTCCGAAATAAAGGGTATCCTCTTAAAGGTGGATAGCAGTGTGATAGTACATACATTTGCGATAAAAAACGGTAGGTAAAAATTGCATAGTTTCCGAAAAAAATGCGATTGAAGTTTAATCGCTAAGCCAAGCCGGTCCTGCTCTCATACTTTTACTTAAGCAAAAATCGATAGGGGTTGACTGACTGTCCTTGTCATTGGCAGATAGTTCTTGCTATTTATGTGAGGGGTATAATAGTTTATCTGGTTTCTACAATGCCATAAATAACCAGTAGGAACTTTTACTTTTTAATCTGTAAACGGAAAAATATTAAAATTTTACTGTTGGTGATTTTTTTCTGTAAACTTCCGAAGAACCAAAAGCTGCAATAAGCATTATGCTACATAAATAAAAATTGGTTGAATTTATTAAATTGAATTAAATACAGAGGTGATAGTTAGTAGTACCTTCCATACGCATGTTTCATTCAAGTAGTATGTGTAATCCATTGCCATTTAAAATGTTTCCTATTCATATGACTAAATAATAATAAGGGATTAAAATGTTGCTTGTGAGACTGGAGTCTAATCGTTCGTAACATAAATTTTGTTATTATTTTTTACTGTTTTAAGGAATTTCAACAGCCCTGCATGTTAAACATACTTGGGATTTAAGAAGGGAAAGTTGTAAAATGTCCAGGGGGTAGCTTATGATGGCATTTATTGTTTTTTTCATTTTTTGTCTTCTTTTAGCCTCACTTATCACCTATTAAAAGGATACCCTTTATTTCGGAATCACCCTGTAGAAGAACAATATCCTGAGTACATCCTACTTATAATCATATAGTTTTAATTTAAATTCTTTCTAAATATCACGGGTACCATCAGGGCCGCCTACTTCAAATCTTCTTATCACGGAAAATCGATTTTCCGCTCAGGACTTTCTGATCGGGAATGAGTGATATTAAGATGTTTGGTAGAAACACTGAATTGCGTCGACTTCATTTTCATACAGAAAACTAATCTTGTTGTGAGACAGGAATGTGCCTTTCAACGCGCACCGGGTGCAGTGGGCTACGGCAGGTGTCATCTTTTCAATAGATCATCTTTCATTTGGACTACCTGCTGAAAGGCACGATCAGTTTGACTTCATCTTTCAACAGGCCACTTGTGGTGATTTGGATTCACTGGGCCACACGGTTACACAAGCCACCTGCGCTCTGATTTTGCTTACTTCAATAGCTACCTGCCCTACATCCAACGGATTATCTAAAGAATTGCGGAATCCAAAAAACGTGGAAAAAATTAAAATGCTTTTTAGGCTTCAATTGAAGTGGAAAATCTCCAAACTAGTTTACAATTACAAATCTTAAAGTCACAACATTTAGTTACTGCTTTCATACAGAAAACTAGCCTCGTTGTAAGATTAGCTTATTCCTTCCAACAGGCCACCTAATTGGTCCACGGTCAGGCATCGATTTCCAACAGCAAACTTGGAGTGACTCAGAGTAGCCACGGTTCGACTGCGCCTTCCATCGGGCAATTTTATTTAAAATTTTGCCTGAGCCTGAGCCACAGTGTGACTTCACCTTTCAACATGTCATTCGTGG
The DNA here is from genome assembly GCA_011009095.1 of Ignelater luminosus. Classification (NCBI taxonomy): domain Eukaryota; kingdom Metazoa; phylum Arthropoda; class Insecta; order Coleoptera; family Elateridae; genus Ignelater; species Ignelater luminosus. Next base: position 17,006 of record VTPC01089451.1, read on the forward strand.
TAGCCCACAAGTTTCTTCTTCTGATAGGCCACCTATAGTAACCCAGTGGTCTAGGGTCGAGTTTCTCTTCTAATAAGCTACAGTCAAAACTTGCCTAGTAACATGGCCATGCTCAAGTCTTATCTACTAACAGGTCGCCTGCGCCGTTTCATCGTCAGACTTCGCTTTTCACCATGTCACTTTCGGTAATTCACAGTAAGATCTTGCATTTCGACATGGTACTCCGAAGGAGTCGTTACTGAATTTGCGAAATCTGTCTGTCTGTTTTTTTTTTACTTTAGAATCGTATTCTGAATCGAAAAATAAAGCAAATGTATACTTTTAGTTTTTTGATATCACCTCGGGAGCATGGTCAAAATGGCTGCCGAAGTCTGAAAAAAGTAACAAAACGGAGTTCATTGTGGTTATGCTTTGCATTCCCAGATGTTTATATCTATATTGGCCAACAGTTGGACATTGTCTTTTAACATGCCACCTGCGGTGGCCTACTGTCCAACTTTGCTGTTCAGCGCATCACTTGCGGTAGCTCATGGTCAGGTTTTATTTTCTAACAGGCCACCTGTGGTGGCCAACAGACTTCGTTTTAGAATATGCCACCTACGGTGGCCCACGGTTTTGTCTTCTAAAAAGACGGCAGACCGCGTTGAGGCTTCATCGGGCCATTTGTAGTAGCCAAGTCGCTTGGAGTGTGCCCAACTGTTGAGAGCTACATGAAGCAATATGAAGAAGACAAGATTTTATTTTTTCTAAGTTTGGCAACCAAAGACTTTTTAAAATTTATTCAAGATATTAGTTCTTCTGTATTTCGCCCCTAGAAGATGATAAATCCCCAATAAAGTAACTCTGCAATTCCTATAACAAACTTTTATTTGTGCGGTCTCGAAATCGGCGCTTTTTTAAAATGCAAAGCCTCTATCGTAAACGCTTTGAGGACTGAAAAAGCTCGATTGTGGGCTACCGCAGGTGACTTTGTTTTTTCTTGTCTAATGGAATTTAATACTTAACTTATAGAGTCCAGACTTTAATTGGATTTTGTGATCATGCGGTTTTCGCAAGGTTTACCTTCGATTGTCATTCTGGAAGAATTATCTAATGGCGCAGTCGGTGGGATTTGGTGATTAATGAAACAAATTTTGGAGGAAATAATAATTTTTCACAAACAACGTAAAATGAAGAATTGCAACACAAACTGTTATTTACTAGGTCAATCAATCAATCAATCAATCAACTAACTTACATTTATCCCATTTAAAAATTTTATCGAGCCATTTGCATTTTCAATTGTAATAATTTATGTATTCATTGTACTTCTGTTTATCTTGCAATCTTACACGAATGCTTTCTTATGATTACACTTTTGCATGCTTGTATGCATTTATTTGAATGTATGTGCGTTCAATATTAATCCATAATACCTCCTAATAAGGCACACGATGATTAAACCCAACCCTGATATTAGAATTTATTAATAGAAGGTTACACAACAAATAAATTTATGATTTCATAGTTCAAATATCCGGAAATTTTTCTTTCTTTAAAAAATATCTACAATAAAAGGGTAATAAAGAGCAATTTATAGCTGTCAATGCATTATCAAAGCAATGAAGCAATTAAATATTTCAATTAGATTAGTGCAGCAGCAATAACATTTATAATATTACTATATAGACCAACATTTAACCCTTTACATGTTATTTACATGACAGTCTGACCTTTACTCCATATTTAATTGTGAGAAATAGTAATTATTATTAAAATTTAATTAAGAAAACAAAAGCGTTTTTATTTTACTTTCCATTATTAAAAGCACTGATTTTACAACAGTAAGCCAATAGAGTAATAAATCCACGTCAAATTTATAATTCGCACACATATTTAACACTGTCAAAACAGAATTTTCCACGCCCCGTTTGGAAAATTTTTCTTTGTTAATTTTCTGCCGTGCAATTTATAAAGATGACATTGTGTGTATTATGGATTTCCAGGGCAAGCGAATTTTTGTGATTCTAATATCGCCTCATTCATCAATATAAAATGCATATATACAGGAAATAGAACATTAATTATTGCATTGTTTCGTATTTTACGAGGCAGGAATAATAAATTTTTATGCCGTATTTAAATGACATCATCAGGATCTTCAATCCTTTTCTAGTTAATTAAAAAATCTTAACCATCCATCCATACATTCTTTGGTTTCTATTAACAAATTTCATTTTCATCGAGATTTTCCTTTTAAGAAACGTGGGAGCGGAATGAGAATATTTATGGAAATAGGCAACCTTTGACCTGCGAAGATAATAAATTTGGATGCCTTTAAATTTCGTGTGTGTAGTAAAACAATGATGTGTCATACACTGCTGCCGCGGTTAATGGATTTGGTTCAACGAAACTTATTAATCAACAACAAATTTGTTTACTTATTGTTTATAAATACAGATTGTTATTAATGAATTGCGTTTTTTAAAAAAGAAATGGTGAGTTTAAATTTTTTTTCATTTTATGTGCGTTAAAATTAATTTCGTGCAACTTTTAATTAATGTAAGCGATAATTCATTGGACCGATTTTGAATTAGATATACAAAGCAAGGCACGAAAAAGATTATTTTTGAATTTTATCTGATTATTTAAGGAAATTCTGTACATAAATCATTTAATTTCAGTAACTTTTTTTCTTCACACGTACGCTAAACGTATTAGTTATATCCATAACATTAAGAAACTTTTGAGAAAAAAAAATTTACTTTCTTGGAATTAATTATTTCTCATCAGACTTATTCTTATATTTCCTTTTACAATTCTCATTTTTGGCTGAAGAAGATGCTTCAGAGCTTTTTGAGCTTCACGGAAGTTTTAGACACTAACTGATTATCAAAAACAAGTTTTTCTAGTCTTCGAAGAATCAAATTACAAACTTCAGAAAACAGAAAAGATCAAAACGCTTTTGGGCATAAGTTTAGACGCACCCTTTTTGAGCTCAAATTAAATAGTTCTTTGAGTGTCCTCTTCCAATATTGACAATCAGAGTTCCATCGCGATACCACCTTCCGTTCCAGAGATACATATACACAGAATACAAAAAGAAACAGAAAACAATCGACGGTGGCTGAAATGTTGAGTCGCTCTCCTACCAATACCAACAATCAAGATCTCATTTACGTACCACCTTTCGTTCCGAAAATATAAGCAAAACAAAAAACAACGAAAGGCCATCGATGATATCAAAATCATTAGAAAGTCACGCCCTGCCAATGTAAACAATCAAAGTCCCATCTTGATACCATTTTGTGTTTTTTCAAAAATTATTTATTTATTCATGAATATCTATTTTGTTCCCTTCAAAGTAATCCCCATCAGATATTATACACTTGTGCCAACGTTTTCTCCAATCCTCGAAGCATTTCAAAAAATCATTTTTTGTGATCTTGTTCAGCTCCTCCTTCGATGCCGTCTTTATCTCCTCAATCGTAGCGTAGCGTCGTCCTTTCATGGGTCTCTTCAGTTTCGGGAACAAGAAAAACTCACAGGGGGCCAGGTCTGGGGAATACGGTGGCTGCGGCATCATTAGTGTGTTGTTTTTGGCCAAAAATTCGCGCACAAGCAACGATGTGTGAGCAGGGACGTTATCATGGTGCAAAAGCCAATTTTTGTTCTTCCACAAATTGCGCATAACTTGCAGGTAATATTCCTTATTGACCGTTCTACCCTGTGGCAAGAACTCATGATGCACCACGCCCCTGCAATCGAAGAAAACTGTAAGCAAAACCTTCACATTAGACCGAACTTGGCGCGCTTTTTTCGGTCTTGGCTCGTGCGGCAGCTTCCATTGGGATGATTGAACTTTGGTTTCCACGTCATTACCATAAACCCATGATTCGTCACCAGTTATGACCCTCTAGAGCAAATTTGGGTCGTCGCGGACAGAGTCCAACAGCTCCTTAGCAATGTTAATGCGATGCCGTTTTTGGTCGAAATTGAGCAATTTTGGTACGAATTTCGCGGCGACCCGTCTCATGCCCAAATCATTGGTAAAAATCGAATGGCACGAGCCAATCGATATGTTTAGGTCCTCAGCAACTTCTCTAACGGTGATTCGACGATTGGCCAATACTATTTTCTTCACTTCATCAATGTTTTCGTCTGTTGTTGACGTGCTCTGGCGTCCGGCACGCTCTTCGTCGTTCACATCTTCTCGGCCCTCTGAGAACATTTTGTACCACCGATAAACGTTGCTTCGGTCCAAGGTAGCTTCACCATATGCCACAGTCAACATTTGGAATGCGTCCGCGCACTTAATTTTGTTTTTTACACAAAATTTGATACAGATTCTTTGAATAGGCAAAATCGAAGACGAGCCAAAACACGTCCAAGCGAAACAGCTGTCAAAAATTAACTGAACTTGTCGGCATAAGTGAGGGACATGAGTACCAACATAACGCCACAAACAAATCGAAAATCGAATATACGTAACCCGCGGAAATTCAAAATTCGCGATACTTTTTGAACAGACCTCGTATACATAAAATACAAACAAAAACAATAGACGGTTGGTGATACCCGTCTTGCTTGAAAGTTACCTCATTGACAATGTCAACTAAGCAAATCCTGATCTCAATATCACCTTCCGTTGGGGAGATATAAACAAATTACGGAAAAAACAAAAGTCAATCAATGCTACTTTCCATTTGTAAGTGCCAGTCTTTTCTGAAAGTCTCATCTTGATAACACCTAGCATTCCAGAAATATAAATATACAACAAAAATAGACGATCGATAGTGCCCAAATTTGTCTTACAAGCTACCTCGCTACCAGTGCCAACAAATCTAGTCTCATCTCGATACTACATACCGTTCTGGAAATACAAAGAAAGTACAGAAAAAAGCAAAAGACAATTGGTAGTGCCCAAATCGTTTAAAAGCCGCTTCCCACCACCATCAACAATCAAAGTTCCATCTCGATGCCATTACCAATTAGAATTATTTCCGCTATCAACAAGGCAGGTCCCGTTGCGATACATTTATCCGTTTCGAAGACACAAAATCTCACAAAGAGAAACAAAAGACAATTTATGGTAGAAAGTCACTTTGCTACCACCATCAATTATCAAAATTGAATTCGGGAAATATACACGAAATACAAGGAAAAAATCAATAGATGATAAATCGTATCAATCTAGCGCCAACAAACTTTCCGCTTCTCGATATCACCTATCGTATAAAAAATACAGAGTGCTGCTTTCCTACCTGTGTCAACAGATCGAGTTCCGATCTGTATATCACTTTCTGTTTTCGATACACAAAATACAATGGTTCATGTCCGAATCATTTCAAAGCCTACCCCTCACCGCTATCAATCAAGAAAGTTTCACATCGTCGTCCTGAATTGCCGAGAAAATGAGACTTGCTGCCACAAAGCTTATGAAAAAGCAAAGATTGTCTTTTGAAAGCTCTTTGAGTTAGATGATTGTGCAAAATAAATTCTCTAAAGGCGAGACAGTTCTTGAAATTAATAATGAGCTAGAAATAGTTTTCAATTTCCTTTACGCACGCCTATAGGCTTGAATCGCAATTTTTCTGTCAAACTAATGCTGAGAAGATTCCAAATACTGATCTTGAGAGTTACCTTTCTAGGTTGACATTAACCAAAAGATAATTGGAAAACAAAAGAGCGCCACTCGTGATATACTGCAGTGTTTTTGAATTACAATCAAAGTCATCAAAATTAGGCCACTCGTTGTCTACTTGTCAAGAAAAAAATTAAAAATGTGGGTGTTTCTAGAATCGTAAACAAGTGAAATTGAAACAAACCTTCAATAACAGGATTGTTTTGTTTTTCACTGTCGCCTTGATTTTTCTAGAATAATTTAGCATGGGATGTAAATAAGTTCGGATTCAATCTGAAGTCCTCTAGTAAACACTAAACACATGGAGATAGATGTCTTTTATAGCACTTAATGTTTAATTCAAGTTTATTCATTTGTTTTTGTTTATTTCGATCAATTTCTTTTTTAAAGTGGATGACAAGATTTAGATCTTTCTATTCATGGCCATCTTATGTGATTTATCACCCTCGCGCATTAATGATTAATTTTTTTGCACAACTGACATAATGATGCACACATCAAGTGCTGTCCTTATAATTTAACACGTACGTTTGTGGTTGCTTATAAAATCATGATTCATGAATAACACACGCACGCTGCTATACAAGTTCAAAATAAGTAATTACTCAAGCAATTTTTCATCAATTTCTCATCATAGGTGGCCACAAGAAATTAAAAAAAGAAGTATGAATGTGTGGGCATTAAAAACATTCGAAGAATGCAGATTATGCTTAAAATTTCGTAATCAAGTGTGCAGGTGGCTTAAATGTCTTCAGGGGTTTCACTTTCAAGGCAGACAGATTGACGCTTTTCCACGTGCAGCAGAAGCAGCTTGAGTTAATACATCGTGTCGTTGTGAATTAATGTGCACAACACTCTCTTTTTGGGTATCATCAATAAATGAAACGAACGCACTCGTACGCATCATTTGCTATAACATCGGACATTCAACTTGTGAATGTTTAGATTCACTTTTGTTTGTGTTCCCTTTTTTCTTTCATGTGTATGTATATAAAAAAGAGCGTGTTAGTAAACAATTACATAATTAAAGTTGCGTGTGTCTAACTATTCGATTTTTAGTAGCAATTTTATTGGTGAAATATTGTTTGTTTTATAGGGGGAATGCATCCGATCTCCTTCCTAATGCACTTAGGCAATATACACGGTGATTTTTCTTTTGGAATTTATTATAATGCAGCAGACGTTTTTCAAATTCTTGTTGAGATTGCGTGTTGACGTTCACATTTCTCTTTTACAAGATAAATAATTCCACTTCCAGCATTCAACTTCCTATGAGGGTGCAAATAAAATTTTGATCTATTTATCTTCAGTAACAAAACACTTCTGATTTATAATTATAAATGGAACCCCATCGTGCATAAACCAACTTAAATTTAATTTTATAAAATGAGAGGTTATGAATTTATATACAATTAGTCACACGAAAATGTAATTTGATGTGACTCATGTCATCTATCTATCTCTCGCAATTTCTAATATATCTGATGTCTAGTATATCGTTCTATACAGCATGTCCCAAATTCGTGGCTCACCATTGGGATCTCCGAAACCATAAAAGATATCACTATGTCCAGAAAGTAAGTTCATTTTTACTGGTAAAATAAAACAAATGTATATTAGGAAAAATAATTTATTGCAAAAGAATCTGTAGACTTAAAACTATTAGTCAACATAGCTACCACCATTTTGTAAGCATTTATCGTAGCGTGGCACTAATTTTTGTATTCCTTCATCATAAAACGTTGACGGCTGTGACTGTAACCAAGTTGCAACATCTCATCGTCGTCATTGAATTTCTTGCCAGCGAGGTTTGATTTTAGGCTTAAAAACAGGAAGAAGTCACTGGGAGCAAGGTCCGGACTTTCCACGGCGCTTATTCTGAATTGCACGACGCAGTTGCCTTAGCGTATCACAGTAAGCAATAGCGGTAATTGTTTCGCCCCGTGGTAGACAGTCCACTAAAAGAACACCACATCTGTCCCAAAACACTGTGCACATGATTTTCCGGGTTGTCAAATTCGGCTTCGATGTTGTCTTTGCTGGTGACGATGTGTGCCTCCATTCCATCGATTGCCGTTTTGTCTCATGTGTCTCATAGGCTACCCAAGTCTCGTCCCCAGTCACTATACTGTTGAGGAAATGGTCCCCGTCATTGTGATAACGAGTCAAAAATTCAAGAGCAGCACCTAGGCGTTTTTTCTTGTGATCCTCGGTAAGAGTTTTCGGTACCAAGCGTGCACAAAGCTTTCGATATCCCAGTTTGTCATGAACAATTTCATGAAGAAGGGATCGTGAAATTAGGGGAAATTCCATAGAAAGAAGAGAAATCGTAAACTTACGGTTTCCTCTAATTTTTTCATTCACTGCATGAACAAGTTCATCATTAACCAATGATGGACGTCCACTTCTTCCTTCATCGTGCACGTTTACACGGCCATTGTTGAATTTTTTTACCCATCTCACAACCATAGAATAACTCATTACATTCTGTCCATACACCTCAGAGGGCTGTTGATGAATGTCCACTGGTTTCAAATTTTTCGCATTGAGAAACCGAATCACTGATCTAATCTCGCAATCGGCGGAATTTTCAATTACCTTCGCCATTATAAACAAGCACTGTGACACGATAACAGCAGATAACTAACTCAAAATGGCGTCAATCGCTTAGTAACGATACAAGGCCATTGCCGCGCATGCGCGGAACTGCGATCGCATCGCTGCAACGGCGGGAAATAGAAAATGAACTTACTCTTTGGACATAGTTATAGATATAAAGAAACTTACCTACTTTGCAGATCAATTTAGTGTTTTTTCAAAAAAGTTCACGGCTTACTAGCTATTCACTAGAAACGAAATTATCCGATTTGTTTTGAAATGGAATATCTCAGGAACGCGCAAAGATAGAAACAAAAACAAAAAAAAAGACTATTAGATGCTAGCAGATCTCCAGATACCATGCCCAGTGTTCTGAATTGCATCGTTAAAAAATCCAAGCAAGCGCGCGTAAACAGTGGGAGTAGCTATGACTCTCAATTGCAGGGTAAGCAAGGCTTTTCTATCGTGAGTGTTCCTCTTGACTTGGTCTAATTAACGCAAATTGGCATACAATGGAGCAGCAGTCCTGCTACCGCTACGGTCTCGACAGGTAACCGTGAGAGTTCTCCGGGGTGAACTCAACCTAACATATGTAGGTATCACTCTGGGGAATAAGACCGACCACCGCTACGCGTATGATACAGTAGAGGACAGGTTCAAGGTGTTTTTTTGAAAAAAAAAGGTTTTGATCAGAGAAGATCGATAATAAATCCATAACCACGTGTGCGAGTGGTCATTATCCGTACAGCTATGCTTGACGAGGTAGCATCTAACCATTGAGAGAACAACACCAAATCCCCACCATCACTAATTGATGCCGTTAATTTCCTGATATGCCAGGGACGTAAACAGCGGGTCCATCCTTAGCCAGTAACATGACAGAGGGATGCGCAAAGTAGTTTTGTCTCTCCAGCACACCCAAATCGGGGAACCTCCTTCGGAGGATTGCTGAGATATCCTACTTGACATACAAGATTAAGAATTTGTACGATGCCCGGTATTTAAACCAATGTCTAAAAATTCTTCTTCATGGCCAGCGGTACAGTAAAGTCGTTTCTGTCCTCTATGTGCAGGTCTTGTGGGGCGCCTATACAAAAGCTATGCTCCCTAGGACCATACATTCCGGCATGTAAGGAGGCATGAGAGATGTAACATAAGTGGGAGAAGGTAGCAGTGCCGCTGTCGGTAATATATCACTACTTTCACGGTTCACTATTCCGCATTCCGCACTACCCTACCTGTCAGCTCAGCAAGAACAGAAACCTTGCGTAGAGCAAAGGGTCAAAAGCTAGCTTGATCCCTATGTTCAATACGCACAGGGACTGCAAAAGCATGGCCTGTAGATCCTTTTGGGCCAGAACGAAACTTGACTGCAGTTTTGAGGTTTCCGGTCTTACAAGCTGCCTGTACAATTTAATTTGGACACCCATCGTGGGTTCAGAACCTCTGAATCCTTCTAGGGTACCTCGTGTGGGTTCTACGGATTGAGGATCAGTGCTGTAACGAATGCAAAAGCTACCGCATGCCGTCTGACGTCTACTTCAAACGTTCAGCACTGCACTACACATCTCAAGTAGTCAGTCGCGACTTCCTTCGCTGGTAGATGACGCCTCGTATCGTTCCACCGATTTCCATCAACAGCTGCTTCGTTCGAGCCACTTCAATTCAACCTAACACATCCTCGAGGGGTCAAGCCTGCTCCACTGGCTGAAGAAGAAGGAACTCTTAAAAAGTCCGGCCACTTTCGATGGTTAAATTTAAGTTGATTGATTGAAAATGATTCAACGCCATGAAGCTAGCCTTATACCTCTCTGACTGGAGTCGGAGAGTCTCCAGCCAGTAGTTGTCCATACGATTGCTTCCGATGTTCCATCTTGAGTTCCAGCTTTAGGTCGTCTACGAGCACCACGGTACAACAACTCGGCAAACGCGACACGACGGACAACCAAACTACAAGAAGAAGGCCAATATAGCCTACCTCAAGATTTGGCCAGCTAGATACAGAGTCGTGCCACTACCAGTAGATCATAAACTCCTGGAACTTCACACATCACTCTACCAGAGTGCATCAAATTTAAGACAATAATAAGAACCGAGAAGGGGTGGAAAGAGCAAAAGTCAACATCTAGGAATAACGATGGAAAGACTAAATTATCATTATGGCATATGGAGCAAGCCGTGATAAGTGCAGGTTGAAATCACAAAGTTGTAGTAGTCATGATGAGGCTAAAGAGTAGCAAATAGACTTTTTAGAGCTCTCTTTACCGATCCATTGCAATCACTTCAACCACGTCGACGACTGCTTCTTGTCCAAACCTACCTGATTTCCTAAGGAAAGTGATATCGACCCGAGAAAAAGTTGTATAACATTAACGTAAGCTCTTGCCTCGAAATTCTCAAAAAGGGTTTAGGTTCCAAGGAAGTGTTCTTGGCGCTACGTCTACGATACGTTCCATTGCTTCTTGGTTGGGATTGTGAAAGCGAAACTCTTCCTAGAATGCAAGCCTTAGAAAATTCAAAGTTTAAACAACAAGAAATTTTTTAGATTAGAGTAACGATGAATTTGTTTATGTTGTCCTCCAATCACCAGCAGCCACCGATAAAAACGAAAAGTAAACCAAAATAGATATAAGAAAGTCGTAAATAAGAGGAGTATTAAACAAATCAAACTTTTCTCCGCCCCTTAGGGTTGCAACTTTTGAAATATTGAAATTCAAAACACTAAACAAATTTCCGAGCAGACAGTTTCTTAACACCCTGTATTTGTTTAACCTCGAATCTCATTTTAAATCTTTAAAAATTCATCTTAAAGTAAGTGTATACACGAGGATTTCATAAAAATAAAAGAAAACTTTGTTCGCACAGCTTGACAACATCTAAGAGGCCACTAAAGAAACTAGAAGAAAACCAAAGTCTTAAACTGCACACACAAAAGTTTTCTTCTTTTTCTTATTGAATTTATTGATCGGTTCAAGTTGGAAACCTCACTGTTCTCTCACTCTTTCCACCAATAATATTATTGTTTATTGGTCACGTTTCTCCAATGATTTATAACCGAGTGTATTTAACAAACAAGTTTTATGAAATTACTAACGACTACTCGCGCCGCAAACTCTGTACTAATAAGGTAATGAAAAATACAGTAGCATAGCAGTAGAGGAGAGCGTCTGCAAAAAATCTACTTGTTAAGACGTCTAATTGCTATAATGGATTCTGATTATTAAAAGCGGATCATACAGTAAGTAAATAAATAAATAAAAAGAGACAAAAGTGGTTTGTGTTTATGTGCGTTTGTATACGGTACGTATACGTAAAGGAAGTTGTAAGAGTAAAAATTTTCCCCTGAGCACGTGAAGTGATTAACAATTGGAAGTCGCAGAGCACAGCACGTGACGAAACTTAAATCTCGAAATTTATACATGGAATTTACTTCACGTAAACAGTAATTGTATCTCTGTTTGGACCACTATTTAAAATACCGAAAAATAAAGAAACGTATATTGTCCACCCTGTATAATTCCAATTAATCGTATTATCAGCGGAATTTAACGGTCTACATTTTTCTTTTTAACGCCACCTGCATCTTTTATACCAAGAGAGGCTTTGTTGAGTCTACAAAAAGAAAAAAAACTTATATAATAAGACCTTTTTAAAGGATACTTAATAAAAAAGTTTTTTAAATAAATTAACCTCACTTTTTGATATAATCGGATTGTCATGATCTTTCTTTATGCTTTACATTATTTTCATCATTACTTCCAAAGGCGTAGCTTACACAGTCAATAACACAACAAAGATAAAAATCTCCCCCCGTTTAGGTTTATTAAAATTTATTACAAGAATAAATCAGTCCAATTAACTTAATACAAATGTTTCTTTTGTTTTTCCACATTCTTCTTTTATTAGGAATCTTTAAGAAGATTTAAGGTTTTACTTGTTTTACCGAGATTTTTGTAAAATAAAGCCACACTTTATGCAAGCTAAAATACGGCTGTTACTCTTTATTGCATCCATAAAAAATGTTAAATTCCACGCGATTTTCAACTGTTACACCAGTCCCTACAGTCGTCAGTGTGTAATTTAGGCGATTCACATCTGTTACTCTCAGTTGGTTTTGCTACAGGTAGAAATTAGATTTTAATTACAACTTTGGCGTATGTGTGTATAATTTGTTGGTAGAAATTAGTGGGTACTACTTAATGCTGCAATTATTATTAGTTTCGCATGGACAGACCAGTTTTTTGTCTTTCGTTAATTTAGTATACAGATTTGCACTCACTTGTTTTTAAAGAGTTTCTTGAAGAAAATAACCTTGCAAATTGGGGTTTATTATACTTTGAAGGTAATATTTGCTGTAACATAAATTAGGCACAAAATTTATCAATTATAATGTTTAACTTAAGAAAACGCGATTTTATACAGGACCGGGCATTATTAATTTTTTTGATACATGGGAAGACTATTAAATCAGCGAAACATAATTGGGTAACTTACGTATTCGTGTATTCACCTTTGAACGAAAATCTTACAAATTGAAATTTAATGAGAAAATTAATTTTTTTGGTCCTAAATAAACTCTTCGTATGATATTCAAATATGAAGTCTAAGCAAACCAGCAAATAATCGCTTTGAGACTTAATAGGGGTTATTGCACCTTCATACAATTCCATTCACGTAATAGAAGAAACATCAAACGCATCCAATACAAGGCCGAAATATTTTGTTTCTTTCAAATCAACTTTTTTACAAACTCATTTGTTTTCAATATCAAAAATAATGAGCAAGCCAAAACCTGCTATCGCTTTGAAGCGTTCGATCTCCTTTCCTAAGGAACACAACATGAAACATGACTGATCCACCAAAAATGGAATAATCACCCATAGAGGATGACTAGTTTCCCCTTAGTCTTGGAATCTGTAAAATTGTGTGCTTTGCATAAATTAAGATTTCAAAAATGAAGATCAAGTTTTTAGATTACTCAAGATCAATAGCAAGCCTTTTTAGACCAAGACCATAAAGTCGTCAAGATTCAAAATCAAGAACTGCCTTGGACTTGGATTTGGTCTTGGCTTTAGAACTGGAAAACTCTAGTTCAAAATTGCTAAAAGAGACAACCTTAACGTCCTTATAGTTTTTCGTCTCCAAAAACCTCTTAGATGAACTAACGCATAAGAAGGACTCTCATTTGAAACAGTTTGTGCTCTGCAAAAACCAAGATCAGTTTTAGTATAGTAGCAAGAATAAAGATCGAAGCTTAGATTACTTCAGAAGATCAAGACCAAACTCTTGGTATTAAAACCAATGCTATTGATGCCAAGACAAAGATAATTAAGTCGTCACAATGCAAAATCGAGACTGTATTAATCTTGGTATTTGCTTTAGTTTTGCAAAACTCTAATCCAAAAGTCTCAAAATAAACAATCCTGACGTATGTATTTGTAGTTTTTCGTCTCAGCGATTTCAGATGAATAAGAAGGGCTTTTATTCGCAATAGTTCGTTTGGTTTAGTTTCAAAATTAAAGATCGAAATTTACATTACTTAAGAAGATCAGGGTCACGACTGTCAGTAATTAAATCAGATTTATTGGTAATGCTTGTTTTGGTCAAGCAAAATACCGATTCAAAAGCCCCAGAATTAACAATCTTGCCGTACTTTTATAATTCTTCGTCATACAGGCAAGAAAAGTTTTTTCCTTCCTTTGCAACTCGATAAATTCGAAAAGCAAGACTTTAAAGTAAAAAACAGCAGACTCGTGCTCTGCAAAAACCAAGTTTTGGTCTAGTTTCAAAAAATGAATCAAAATCTGTATCAAGAAGATCAAAACCGAGAGTTTTAACATCAATACCAGGATTACTGATATCAACAACCAAAAAGTCGTAGAAAATTCAAAATCAAGCTTCCACAATTCTTGGTCTAGCAGAAGTCTTGTATATCTCTCTCGATGAATTAACGCAAAAGAAGCTTCTTATTTGCAATAATTTTGATTCAATCATGTTGAGAAAAAGTCTAGTAAAATGGGAGATGCTCTACAAAAACCACCAGCAGTATTGGCCTATCTTCAAAAATGAAGAACAAGTTTGGCTTACTTAGGAGAATCAAGACCGAAACTTCTCACAGCATACCAGGATTATTGGTGTCAAGACTAAAAACCCAAGAAGTTGTTAAGGTTCAAAGTCAAACTTAATCTTGGTTTCTGCTTTAGTCTAGCTTTTCTTATTTGCACCAGTTTTTACTCGATCACACTACAAAAAATATCTTAAAGGGAGGATTAGCAGATTTGTCAAAATTACTTCTGATTTAGTTTCAAAAATGAAAATCAAGATTTGGAACATTAGCTACAGTACTAGAACTATTAATGTTAAGACAAAGTCGCCGAAGTTCAAAATCGAGACTCGTGTTAGTCCTTGTTTTTGGTTTAGTTTTGCAAAATTTAAATCCAAAAATCCTAAAATGGGCAATCTTGGGTACTTGTAGTTTCTCGTCTCAGAAATGAAGATTAGATTTTGGATTACTTACGCAAATCAAGACTAAAACTTTCAGCATTAATACCAAGAGTGTGGATGTTGAGACCAAGAACCGTTAAGTTGGCAAAGTTCAAAATCAAGGTTCTTGTTGGTCTTCGCTTTGCTTTGGGTTTGCAAGACTAATCCAAAAATCCTAAAATAGACAACCGTGAGTAATTGTAATTTTTCGTTTCAGAAATGAAGATCAAGATTTGGATTACTTAAGTAAATCAAGATCAAGACTTAGTAGCAATACCAAGCCAAAGCTCAAAATCAAGACTCGTGTTAGTCTTCGTTTTCGATTTGGTTTTGTAAAACTTTCGTCAAAAACATCCTAAAATAGTAGTAGTTTCGCGTTTCAGAAATGATGATCAGGTTTCGAATTACTTAAGCAAATCAATACAAAAACTTTCAACATTAATACCACGACTATGGATGTTGAGACCAAGAACCATCAAGTTGGCAAAATTTAAAATCTAGACTCGTGTTGATTTTCGTCTATAATTTCGTGTTGCAAAATTCTAGTCCACAAATTCTAAAATGGACAACCTTGACGTAATTGTAGTTTATCATGTCAAAAATGAAGGATTCTGTTTTGGATTACTTAAGCAGTCAGACCAAGACTACTGATGTTAAAGGCCAAGAACCATTGAGTTGCCAAAATTTAAAATCAAGTGTTTGACGATCTTAGTCTTGTAAAATTCTAGTCCAAAAGTATTAAAATAGACAACCAATCACCTCCCCGTCGCCACTTACCTCCAGTGGTGTTACTACATTTAAAACAAGCGACACGAAGATTTCTAGTTCATAATAATCAATCAACATCAGTTTGCAATTTTAAAATTACCTGAAATGGACTATACCTATCGCAAATTTGTAAAGCAGTAAAAAAGAAGACATGGTGGCCTTTGAAAAGATTAAGCGGTCAGATAAAATTAAAAAACGAATCAGAATAAAAGGAAGGCAGAATCAGGTCTTTGAGCGACAGGAGGTTAACCATGCTACTATGTAAATTAATTATATAAAAATGACTCTTACTATTCAGTGAGGCCAACAAAAATCTGATAACAAAACAAAATTGAAATAAAAAAGTTGGTACATATATCAACCATACGAGCTCATGATCCATTATCTCTTTTAATCTTAAATATATCAGTCAAAATAAAAGTGACACATTTATAAAGGGTTTCGATTAAAATTGCTCACAGTATTATTTCATATCTTATCTCCTTGATGTTCAGACATTTATAATATTTCTTAAATTCCGCAGGAGGTGCTTCTTCTTTTATGACTTAATTTAATAAATGAAGCATCATAATTAAATATAAAACGTATAAAAAAGTTTTAAAATTGAAAGGTACCGTCAACACAACAAAGCACATTCATCAGACATAAAACATTTATTAAAAAAGAAAGAAGTTGCTCGCTTAAGTCCCGACTAGCTTGACTAACCCACTGTCTGCGGTCATGGCAGCATATACACAGCAGAAATTCACGGCACCACGGAGATGATTATTGCGGTTGGAGGTCACTCGGAATTTTATTCTGTATTATAGTACGCGACAACACATGCACATACACACCCCACTAACCTTCGCCCTATTTACACATAATCGTAATTAAATGAGGACGTTTTAATGAGAATTCCAGGCTATAGTTAGGGAATACTAAGGAATGCAGACGGGATTTATGTGGGTTTATAGGTTGGTGGGAGGTATAAGGGGCGATTTTGCCGGTTTCTAAAGGAATGTGGTGCAAGCATATTCGCATTATATTACACCACGTCCGCTTATATGCTGCTGCTGTTGCTGTTTCTGCATTGCAGTTATACATATTCTGCAAAACATACCCATTAATTGTTCCTCTTATATAACCTTCCATTTTAATTTACTGTATTATTAGTTAAAATAGTTCCTGTCACACGAAACGGCGCAAAGATAGTGATAAATTATTCTTTCTCGGACTTTAATTATAAAACGTAACAACTAAAAATAAATTTACACCACTACACTACCCTAAATGCACAACCATAACCTCACTCTTTTTATCTCGAACGCAAGATGATTCCCAATTAAGAGATGGAAGCGTTTCTCTTAGTGGAAAAACTTGTTAAACAAGGTATAAACCTCAACTAACAAGCCGACATGGAATTGAAATATTTCTTTTCTTCAACTTGATGCGTTTAATTATTTTTTTGTCGTTTAAACTGTAATACTTTATTTTCATGAGTTTTTAAATATAGCGCGACACCCTCCTTTTTGGTGCGTTAGCTTTTTTCGAGAACAAGTTCTCTTCTTGTGGTTAAAACGATGATGGGTTTTGAACTCGATGTTTTATTTATTTATTCCCATTTTGTCTTGGAAATTTATTCATTGATTCAGGTTTTGTTCATGGCATTGGCTTTGAGTTTGTAGTAGTATGTGCTTTAACTTTATTTTCTAGCCGTGTAAATGCATTTCGTTTCGAAGGCTAAGAGCAAGCTGGATTGAATTCAAATAAAAAGAATTTTTTATTCGCTTTCAGATGACTTGTCTCATGTATTTACATTAATTTTCTTTCACCTTGGCGATTTATAAAGTTAAAACGACCAATTGAAATCTGGAATATCTTTACGTTTACAAATTTATCAAAATGTTTACATTCATGTAATAATACCAGACAAAAATATAATATTTGACGTCCTTAACATAGTTGGCTTTGAAAAACACTTGTAAAAGCTTGCCAATTTGTGCTTCATACCGTAACAAAATGAAAACATTTGAAAGTGTTTATTTTTGTTTCAACTTTCTAATGCAAAGAAAAACCTAACATTTATTTATTTTTAATATTAGAAGGCTCATCTTCTTTTGTTTTACTTCAACATTAAAAAAATATTGGTTTTACTTTTCTTAACGATCTTTTAAGAAAATTACATTTTCCACGAAAACAGTAGTAATAATCCTACTTATGACTAGTATTTAAGGCCAACCATGCCCACCAGTGATCTACGTACTCTAACCTTTATGTGGTCTGCCTTTCTTTGGGTTATTTTAAAAATTCAGATACCTCCCAGTGTGAAATTTAAATTTTAATTATTTTGAGTCCAACTACATGGCAAAATAGTTTTCAGGCTGCTACGATTATGCCAAAACTTTTCAACTTTTAAAAGGTCGTCATAGTTATTATCTTGAAAACAAATCAATATATATAGTATGTCATTGTGGACTTATAATGCAGAACTGCATAACCCATTAAGATGAAATCCTAGTTTTGTTTGGATTTAGTGTTTGGAGACAATCAATGATGCGATTGCCAATGGAGGGTATATCCGTCAAGATTCTTAAATTGAGCAAACCTGACCAAAATCTTTCAAAGGAAATACATTGATTACTGCTACTTCACCAAATTTAGTTTTTCCGAACGCATCACGCTATCCTCCGACTGCCCTAAGATATTTAGCCAGTGATGCGCCTGCCTTCAAATGATTAACAGAATGCTTTTAGATCTTTGCCAAAAATGATTTTTTTAAGATTACTAGCATAGAGTAATTAATATAAGTAGAGGAACAATTACAATGTTTGAAATGTAACCAAAAAATGTACCGCAAGACCATAATTTGAAGCACAAGATGCAAGCCATGTGCTACAAAAAAGTTAGTTAAAGCTATTCCCAATATGTGTAGTTTTAAAATTTGGTTAATTCAGTTTTGCTTTTAATAAGTAGGTAAGGAGTCTAAATGAAAATCAGCGCTGCCAAATTTTATCAATTATTATACCCATAAGAACAAAAAATATCTTTAGATACTTTTTTGCAATGGAAATTCCAAAAAGCACAATATATGGTACTTGCATACGAACCGATGCAGAAAAGAGTAAATGGATCTGGAAGACCTGCCAGAATTATATCGCCAATGTTCTTGCAAGTTAGAATTAGTCTTCGTTAACAAAAATATTGTTTCAAACGCTTATTTTCTAGCAACCAAATACATGCCTTGCTTTCTTGAGATATTGCAGATATAATTTCGGTGCAATTTTGTATATTTGCCCAAGTTTACGAAGACTAATCTCAAGTTTACGGCGAGCCACCTTTACAAGAGCTTCTTTTTCCTTTGGTAACATTATTATGGAAGGTCTTCCAGATCCTTGCAATTTTTTGCGCCATAAACTTTTTGAGCTCGTGTACGAATACCATAAGCTTTTTAAAATTTTCATTGCGACAAAATATCGAACAGTATAGGACTTTTTTGTCCTTATGAGTGTCATAAAATTTGGCAATAGCTTCGTGCCGCGAATTTTCATTTGAGCACTCCATACTTTTAAGGACAAAACTGGATTAACCAAATTTTAAAAATATGTTGGGAATATCTGTAGCTAACTGACAGCTGCAAGCTGACATGTTCTCTTAGAGTTTAAACCGATGGTCTTTTGTCTGGATGTAGTCTGCTGGAAGAGTGATTTTCGGTATTTTTAAAATTCCGATGAAAAGATTTCTTTTTATCAAAAGTAGCAAAACAAACAGATTTTTTTAAAGTGTTGGTTTGGATTCGTTTTGATAAGTTTCGGAAAAATACACGAAAACAGTATAAAAGCTCCATAGTGTTAGCTTCTTCATAAATGGAGATATTCTAAAACTGTAGAGTTAAACGAGTTAACGAGTCTAGAAATTCATAGAAATCGTAATGTTTCCGAAAGAAAAGGATTTTAGAAATGACGGAGTTGTTGTTTTCGTTGATAGATGATAGGCGATGCTTCGCCGAGTACAGTCCAATACGAAACACTTCATAATATAGACCATGACTTATAAGGAATAAAAAAAGTCACAGAAATGAAATTTGCTATAAGCTCAACGGTCGTGAAGTTTCAAGACGTATCGAAAATGTTCCAGAAGGTCAAAGAGATCGATGCTTGAATGGATAAGGAAGTGTTTTGCAAAGAGTTCATTTAAAAACCATTAAAGTATAAAAGTAGAAGCGTCATCGTCAAATGTAGGGCATACACAAAGGACTCTTTTCTCCTTAAATTTTGTGCACCTATTGCCATATACAGAAACCGACAGAAACATTTCTCAAGTACTGCCGCATTGCCTCGTATTCCCGGCATATTCCTTTTACAACCTCGACAATGCTGGGAGTCATTGCCTATATTTCCTAAAATATTGCCAACATTTCCCTAACACTGCCATTCTCTTAATTATTAGCTCTACTATTTCCAGCTACGTGCCTAAAACGTTCCCGTTTTTCTGCTCGAAGCAGAAAGAATTGTCAGAAACATGGCGACAAAAGAACATTTTTAATATTGAAAAAGTAGTAGCTAATTTAAGTGATTATTTCAAACTTTACAAAGCTCTTAAGTTTTGCTGGGACAAGACTTATCCGCTGCCAACATCAAAAAAAAGAATTTAAAAGTATTGTCTTTGTCATTACAGAAATTGACGTTCGCTGCCGATAGTTCAGGAAACCTTCACCGACAGCGCTGCTAAATAATTTTTTTAGAAAACCGATCTCGATTGATCTCAGCTTTCGATAAGCGAAACTCCTTTTTAATGAAAGGGATACGATATATGAATCTTGTGGATCATTTTAAAAGAAGTTAGAGGTCTTCAAAGATTTTTATTTTTGTTTTTCTATCATTCAAAACTACTGATACGTTTCTGTTCAAATTTGATATTATAGATGAATCTTTACCTTTTGGGACGAGGTGACAATTATCCTTCTTGTTTTGTCTTTAGTTAGACAATAGAAATAGAACAACAATAAAAAAGCATTACGTTCCTTGATTTATCGATTGCAACGGTGCACTCGTAGTATAAGTAGGCGGCGCGCTCGTCGTGACTGCTTTTGTAACAGCAGCACCGGTTAGACGACGGAACCGATTTGCAGATCCCTCTGTCCGTCCCTAACATAGTATCATAGGAGTTTTGTAGCAGGTTTGCTATCAAACTCGTCCTATTCTATCCGTTGATCGCGTGGAGCGTTCTGGTTACCTGATTACTAAATTTCAATAGGTCAAAAAGACTTAAGCCTATTAGCCATCATGATTTTGATTTCGTCTTCTCAATCGCCATAAAGTTACCTGGCTTGACCATTGAAAACAAGCGTTTCTTGCTGCAATCACTACCACTCTTTCAAAGAACCTACCGACTTGCTCATGCACAATAGTCGTAGTAGCTTTACTTTGTAATTCCCCGAATCTACCGGAGTATTACTGGAATCGACACTAAAAATGTGCTTTGTTATCGAGATTTTTGCAAATTTTTAAAAGAAAATTGCGTTGCTCGGTGGCTACAAAGATTCCAGAAGTCTTTTGTTTACAACCTGCAATTGGTTTATCTAAGAACCTGCAGGGTCCAAATTCCAGACTCTTCTCGTTTTGTTGTTGTTTTTCTTCCGATTTGCAATCCCAGTAGCGCTATCGCTTGAAATGAGAAAAGTTTGTTTTGGTAGTGATTGTACATGGTATCAATATCCCAAACAGAGTTTTATATCCCCCAAAAATCTCCCACTCCACTTACCACGGATGCACGCCTATGGAACAGAACCCAACTTTGATTAGTTTAAAACAATAGTAGTGGTCGCAGTGGAATTTTATATATATACATATCCAAGAATAATCAAAAACAAGTCCAATAGTTTTCGAGATTTAGAAAATGGGCCCTTTGGCGCGCTCGTTCTCCGTTACTATTGTGTTATTAATGAAAACCTCCCGCAATAAGAAAATCCGAACAGATACATATGTCAGGATTCTACTACTATGTCCTAATCGATACCTACTAACAAGATTCGATTCTGGAGTAGCCACTAAGATTTGGTAAATTAATCGATGGAAATTTTACGTCGTTTTTTTAAATTGCTCTCGGCCATAAAGTATATAGACATCATCTTGAACGCTCTCGTATCTTTCAAGAAATTTCATTCCACACTAATTAACTTTTCGTTATTCGCTTTGATGTTTTATTTAGTATTTGAAATCGACGGTTAATCCTTCAATGAAGATAAAA
This sequence comes from Ignelater luminosus, assembly GCA_011009095.1. Taxonomy (NCBI): domain Eukaryota; kingdom Metazoa; phylum Arthropoda; class Insecta; order Coleoptera; family Elateridae; genus Ignelater; species Ignelater luminosus. The sequence continues at coordinate 38,706 of VTPC01089451.1, forward strand.
ATAGAAACGGTACGTAATGATGAGATAATGACACAATCATTCCATTTCTCATATTTATAAATCATACGTATTTCATTGAATAAAAAAAAAGCACAAATTGTTTCCCTGGAAATAATCATCGTAAATATTTCATTATTAACGAAATTTCGCGCGTTTGGTTTATTTCATGTGAGAGATCGCGTGTAATTGCCGCTTTCCTAAAAACCTAATTAAATCTTCCATAAAAATACATGAATCATCTTCGCTTTTTTCCATCGCAGGTCAAAATACTAAACAGGAAATTGTTCACGGAAAAATTCTTAATTTATTTTTATTTTTCAAGATTATTACTCTAGTTAGATATCGCAGGGCGTTACTACTAGCCTTCGATTTCAATCAAGATTACATGCTAACGAACATTTCTATTAACGAACTGGATTTTGTTACTCATAGTAACTTCATTTCTATGGAAATCAGTTTAGATAATCCTCCAGATTAATTACCGCCGAAAACCAACAAAAACCGAACGAATGGTTCAATTAAAACAATTTTAATCAATTTAATATTTATAAGGCTTACTGATAATAATGATAATAGCAATAATAACAGTAATTCTCGGTTCGTTCCTCACCCTTGTAAACAAACTAATAAAACCCATCAATAATCAATTTTATGACCCCTGTCATGTCACCGTGCCGTATTAATGCCAATTAAGCACCCCCATGACCGGATCCAACCCATAAACCCACTTTAATTCTTATCTAAACCATCGGTAAGGGCCATTTCGAGCCGACTTTTTGAATTAGATTTCGAGAGAAGAAGCGAGAGAGATGGGCGTTGTCGATATATATATGGGGCTGTTAAAATCGATCCAAGTGTGCTTTACATTAACGTAACAACTTTCCAGAGAACTCCCTGTGTAAAACGTGTCCTTAGACTGACATTATAACCACGATATCGTCTTCAATTATTGATCCCTTTTGTTTTCTTTTACGCTTAAAGTTGTTTGCGCGCGTGCACGTGTTGAATTCATAAACCAAATTAGGGAACGAAATTCGATACAGGAAAAAGGGTAGGACGAAAAAAAATTTGAAGAGAAAGAATATTTCATTTTTAAAATTGGACGGGTATTAATTGCCATCGAATTGAACTCTGTCGTGTCATCGTCTCGCCGTTTATAAATTATCCAAAACGCTAAATGAAACAACAATCGGAGGGGAAAAAAAAGTTAAATGTCATGCTCAGAAAGAAAAATTGAGAACGTCCATTCAACCAAAAAAGGGAAAGGGGACAGTATGGTAGTACGATAAAAGTTATGTCACGTATTTGTCTTGTTTTGTTTTCAAAGTCTTCTCCTTGTTGTGTCATGTATCCTGTCATTCTTGTCAAACGCGAGGGGAAAAGAATTTCTTAAAAATAACTTAGGAAATATTATTTTCATATTTTATTCCTGAAGAATTCTTAAGTAGGGAGAAATGCTTTTAGTTCATCACGAAAGATGAACCTGTATAATAAAAGGAAAAAACAAATGAATAAAAACAAAGTAAAAGTTACGTTTCGGCGAACTCTTGCCCTTTTCAAATTGATTCGATTTTAACATCCTAAAAGGAAATAAGCTCGTGCTCGAGTTTAAAAAAATCCTTCTTGTACTTACACAATAGAAAAGGCGGCTGAATGAAAGAAAAGAGTCTGTCAGGTAAGCAGGAAGAATTTACTCTGGAATAACACAGCAGGAAACCTTTCAATCAAGCTGATTAACAATGTAAAACTTCTTTAAGAAATCTGAAAGTAGCGTTCCACAAAATGAATTAAAACATGGCAGATCCTTTCATTGATGGCTTTAAATCAAAATGTCACAAGTAAATAAGAATGCGTGACCTGCAAGCAAATGTTTTAGTAGCGCAATCTTGAAAGATGCGAGATTTTCTATTCTATTTTGTTTTCTTGTTGCTACAGTTTCGTTTTTTGCTAGACTTGACAATTTATTTAAAGAATTTTAAGGTTTACCGGAGTAGACTCAGCCTACTACTACCAGCAAAGCAAGTTCCGCCTTCGTTCACAAGACGCAAAATATTTCACAGAAAAAACAAAAAACCACCATCAACAAAGTGTTACTTCGATACAACCTGCCGTTCTTGAGTTTTATATCTGCCAAAAAGAAAAGAAAACAAAAGACGATCGGTAGTGCTCGGAGCATCTAAAATGTAGTCCTCTACCACAACCATCAAACAAATTCCATCTCGATAACACTTTTCACTTCCAAGATATACGAGGGTGGTCTGAAAAGTTTCCGACCTAACAAAGATACAAGACATTTTTTCTGAAAATTTTTTTTTATTTTTCAACATAGTCTCCTTGTAACTAACTGTACACACTTCTCCCAGCGATGCTCCCATCTCTGTAACCCGTCCAAATAGTACTCGGCATTTTTCTCTGCAAAATAATTGTTCACGAAGGTGATTGCCTCTTCATTTGACGAAAATCTTTGTCCTCCGAGCGCAATTTTTAGACGAGGGAACAAAAAGAAGTCGCTTGGGGCTAGATCTGGTGAGTAAGGCGGATGGTCAAGCAGTTGAAACCGTAATTCGTGGATTTTCGCCGTGGCAACCGCTGAGGTGTCTTGGTGAAACAGGATTTTCTTTTTCTGCAAATGTGGCCGGTTTTTTCGCAAGTTCTGCCTTCAGCTTGTCAAGTAATGATGCATAGTATGCTCCTGTAATGGTTTTTCCTTTTTGAAGATAATCGATTAAACTAACTCCATGACTATCCCAAAAAACAGTCGCCATTACTTTCCCAGCCGAAAAAACAGTTTTTGCTTTTTTTGGAGCCGATTCCCCCTTTGCAGTCCACTGTTTGGACTGTATTTTTGTTTCGGGCGTATAATGATGTATCCAAGTTTCATCTACAGTAATTAATCGGCGCCAAAACTCGGATTTATTTCGCCTAAACTGCGCCAAAAGAGCGTTGGAAATATTCATTCGAACACGTTTTTGGTCTAACGTGAGCAAACGCGGCACCCAACGCGCGGACAGCTTTCTCGTGCCTAAATGTTGATTTAATATGTGACACACACGTTCTTTTGACATGTTCATAACCTCGGCTATCTCTCTCCCTTTAATTCGGCGGTCGTCTAGCACCATTTGGTGAACTTTGGCGATGTTTTCGTCGGTAGTTGCAGTTTTTGGACGTCCCGAACGTTCATCGTCTCCCAAGCTCTTACGGCCACGTTTAAATTCAGCAGCCCAAAATCTCACTGTGGTAAATGATGGTGCAGAGTCCCCATGCACAGAATCCAACTCATCTTTTATTTGCGAAGGCGTATTGCCTTTCAAAAACAAATATTTAATGACAGCTCGATACTCGATTTTGTCCATTTTCACAAAAAAAAACTCACATCAACTCGCTCAAACGACTGTTACATAAAAACTGCGCGTCCAAAATGGCTGAAACTTTGGCGAGTAACTGTCAACAGATGAACAACGAAATTCAGTAGCTTTTATTTACGAGTGCTGCCATCTTCACGTTGAGGTCGGAAACTTTTCAGACCACCCTCGTAAACAAAATACAAAAAGAAAACAAAAGACGTTCGGTAGTAACTGCTAGTCCTCCTAGAACAACATATAAAGAAAGTTTCATCTTGATACCACTTTCCGTTCCCAAGGTATAATCAAAATATGCGAGAAACGAAACTAACTCACAAACTTCCATCTCTATTCCACTATTCGTTTTCGAGATATGAAGAAAATACAGAGAAAAACAAAAGACGATCGGGAGTGCCCGGAGTGTCTGAAAGCTAGTCCCCTACCAAAATCAACAAATAAAGTTCCATCTCCATACCACTTTCCGTTCTTGAGATAATAGCCAAAACATAAAAAAACAAAAGACAGTCGTGATAAATGAATCGATTGAAAGCTAGTTCCCCACCACAACCAACAAATAAAATGCCATCTCGATACCACTCTCCGTTCTCAAACAAAATTCATAGAAAAAGAAGACGATCGTTAGTGCCCAAATAATTTTGAAAACCAAAACTTGGCAAAAGAGAGAAATTATTGAAAGGTTTCAATTCAAAATGTTTCTGAAAATTATTTTACTCGCTCTAAATGAGTAGCTAGAAGATAAATTACAGTGCAATCTCCATAATCCGACCACATTTCAATCCAGTAAAGCAAATACGGAAATTTAGTCGCAGTCTACTTAGATATAAGAAGTAATTAGAAATAAAACCAGAAAAGAAACTTGGAATATACCTATGACGTCAGACTTTACCTCAGGAACACGAGAATCGTCCCTTCGACGATCTTTTCTTGTGCTTGCCAACTTGAGCCCGTGTTTCAAGTGTAGATAGAAAACATTATTGTGGTTGGAAGTTTAAAAACAGTTTTGTTTTCCAGTGAACGCTTTCCATGGTGGAAGTTTGAAGTCTATTGAAACTTTTAACGCAAGCATTTATCTAATGTTATCTTACCTTAAATCTAGTTTGATCAACCATGCACAAAAGAATCGGGAATAAGCCTTACCTGAAACAAAAAGAAAAAAATTACAGATTGAACGTTGCAATTATGGGAAATGCTTCCACTCCTAACGCAAGCCCGAAGCTTCCAACTAGAGCTTAGCTTGGTAAGCACATCAATTTTTCCATTACAATGAGTCATAAACAGTCAACATTCTGCAACCCATACATCTTTGATTTAATTACTTGGATCAAGTTATCAAAAAAAAGTTGTTACAACTTTTATAAGCCACTCGGGCAGTCTCAATTTACGCAAGGATGAAAATTAAAATGTAATCATTCAAGGTTGTAAGATTTAATGGGTTTCACTCTCAATCTATAGAAGATTGAACTTTGGGTAATTACATTTATAATATACTAGTCAATTGTTCAAAATGAGTAAAGAAACAATTTAACAGTAATCCCATAATATCGTTAAATTCAAACTGTAAAAGCAACATTTCAGTAAACTTTATCGTTTGAAAGGAATGTTTGTGGTGGTAGTATATACACAACAGAACAGTTGCACAAGTTTTCTCAACAAATTAAAATACTTGAAATTTCATGGCTTCATGGCTTCGTTCTCGCATTACTCCCTGTATTAATACTCAACTATATACACACATGCATGAAATAAGCTTGAACGTTTTCTTTCCTTCTAAACTTTAAATTGGAATCGGCTCACCTAAGAGACTATTTGAAAATCTCTCAAGTGATCCCGCGTTTAAAATATTTATAAAGGTGATTTGCAACAAATTGTTTAAAATGTAAATGTTATTTTGCTCCTTTTTTTTCTCGATAGCATTACACGTTTTATCTTTTAACATGCAAAATGTTTTAGGTCACACATCATACGTAATTTGTAGGGTAATAAAACTTTTATGGTTTACACAGTAAATTTAAGTGGTGATTTCAATTAAAGAGTGTATTTGATACTTTTTTTTGTAGTTATACAGTTGTGTAAGCTCACCAGATACAGATATATATTAGAATCTATTCAATTTACAAAACAAGTCAATTAAAGTGAGGTTAAGTTCAGTTTCTTACAACTTAATTCTTCGCGATAAAAACTAGATTGATATTGGACAATCTTTACTGTGTAAATGTTATTCGGTGTTTTTCAGATTTTAATATTTTTAGAATAAAAAAAAATAAATTTCATATTGGTTAATTCTCAACTAACCTAAGTTTCAAATAATCTAAAATCGATTCCTTCAAATTATGTTAACTCAATTTATTTGACGCTTCTTCTTTTGTGGCGCAGTTGAACAGAATGTCTCCTCAATAAATCCGAAAAAAAAAAACTCTGTCGCGCTCTGACAAAAAAATCGTAACTATAAGTTTCAGGTGCAACTTCGTTTCGTTGCGTCATATCTAGGCCCTCCCTTCACTGGCATGCTCGTTTTAGTCAAGTCGGATACCACATCAGGCCTTTTAACCATCTTGGAATAAAAGGAGATGTTATTTTGTTAATTTTATGCTCGTTATAAAATATGAAGATCTGTGTCAGATTTGCTGTGTTTGAAACCAGATCAAACTTGGTCCTTCATTAACATTTTTAAGACATCTTAAGACAGTTCGGATTTCGTTGTCAAAATCGTCTGAAAATCACTTATTTACCACTAACAACAACGTTTTGTCAGAATCATTTCAACTTTATAAAACATTGTGGTACCACCTTGGTGCCAAAAATTATCATTGACGAGCACATCGTACCATGTCGCGATAGTTAACTTTTTTTTTCAAGGTTGGATTCTCTGTTTAATATTTGCCACCTCTTAACTGTTTTAAATTTCTTCGTTTACTAAATCGAGGAGGACAAGGCGCTTGATGCTTGGCGTTGAATGTGTGGAAATTACTGTTCCGGCATTTGCCTTCACCGTTAGGGAAACCCACGAAAAAATCTTAGAGAGAATCGACAGTTTGGAGATTGTTTCCTGGACTCCAACGACCAACAGAGTGCACTTGCAGTTTCTTAGGGTCAATTATCGAGTTTTTTTTGACAGTGCTCGATTGCTGTTTGTTAAAAGCTGCTTAATGTATCAACTTGTAAAAGCAAATTTCAAGGGTTCTCGAAAACCAAGGCATCATAGATTCCCTGTGGTAACTATATTGGCAAAATCCAAAACATTTTGATTTGACCTACCGCTGTGTGCACATTACCAAGCAAGACTTTTCTAAATAAGTCTGCTTTATTCGACTTGGGTTTCTTGTCAGTATGCGACTTTTAAGTCTATGGTGCATGATTGTTGGAAGGAAGAAGGAAGTCGTCAATTTCCAGATTAAATAACTATTGAAGATTGCATATAATACAGAAAAGTCGAGACACGCTGCTGTATTTCTCATCTACGGATGTTAGCCGATTTCAAATTCTCATTGAGCGTTTTCAAGAGTTTTCATTTTACAGTTAGTTAAAAGCATCCTTTTGTTCAATAGGAGCTCATTCATATTGAGATGGAAATAACGGTAAATATAAAGACAGACGGTATAATTATGAAAATAATCATAACAGCGCGAATGGGTGTCAGCGTCAGCTTAGTCTCAAGATATGAATTTTACTTACACATTGAATGACCGTGCTGTTTCTATGTCTGCGAGTAGATTTTCGTTGTTTTGCTTTTCCGGTCATTAGCGCTTCTGAAAAGATCCATTATGAACATAGACAGGAAGAGGATCTTACGTATTGAATCCATTTTATGATAAATTTAACAATTCCGCATCTAGACTAGATTTCGAAATTACATAACCTAAATAAACGTATAACTTTTCAGAATAATTATCACGATAGAATTTCACAAAACTCTTGGATTAACTATAATTAAAATCATAAAATAATGAATTCTAGGATTGTTTTGTAGGTCAAGAACTCCTGCAATCCTATTATTGAAATTGAATATTTTAATTCAAGTTTATGCTTTTGCTTATGGATGAATACTAAAAACAATCGAATGAATGTACCGGTGTGTCTAAATTCCAATTAACCTAAATATTAAAAACCGGTTTCGAATCGATCAAACTTAAATTATACAAATCTCGATTTCATTTTGACAATCGTTGATTTATTAAGTTAGGTTAAGTCAGCATAAGTTGTATAATTAAATCATAATTTCATTTCATTAAATAAAACAATTCAATTAATTTTATTAACTTAATATATCAACCGTAAGGTTATGCAATTCAGGTATTTTCATTTCACTTTTATTATAAAGTTAGACTTTTGATTTTCTCAAACAGACTATTTTAAAATCACATAACTTTCAGTTACTAGATCTGCTAAAACATAAATTTCGCTTCCTGTTGGACTCGGTCCAAAAAATAACAAACTGATCACTAAAATCGAAAAACCAAATGGCCAACGAAAGACGATTTCCAAGCAAAACGAATTCATTTTTACACTTTAGAAAATATACACACAATAGGGTTTTTTGTGAATGTTTAGAAGGTAAAAATAACGCCCGCATAAATCTCTAGGTCCTACAGTCAAAACAATAATGCGAGATTTTCTCTTTTGTTTTGTTTTGTTTAACGTTTTTCTTTTTTTTTTGTCTAATTTAGAAGCAACATAAAATATATTGAGGAAATTATTTCTGCTACTATTTAAATATGATTAATAGAGAATTTCTTACTTGTTTAGTAAAACAGGAAATGAATTCTGGTGGTTTGATGCGAAAATAAATTTTGATTTAAAAAGTCGTAGGTACAAGGAAATAATAAATTTCCGAAAGTAATAACTTGTTTTGATTGGGACTTTTTAAAGTTCTCAAAATAACGTATCCGTAAGAACTAATTTTAACTTTAGGATTAAGATGTACTTTTGGGAATTACAGAAGGTTTAAAATTGGTTTAATGATTAAAATTTAGAAGAAAATTTGTAATATCGAAGCTTGGAATGGAATTTAGTTTTAGAATCTGCTTGACATAACCTAACTTTAATTAATTAATTAATTAAACCTAATTTCTGCCTGATTTAACCTAACCTAATTTTGTAAACTAAATATCTTCCAATTCTAAAACTAATTTCCAAATTTATCATGCTCTTATATCCGTTTCGATGTTGTTGCCCAAAAAAAAAGCTTCAAATAATAAATTGTTTGGTTCATTTTATTAATTAATTTTATTGAATGTATCACTAATTGCAAATCAGAATAATTAATTTTGACACTTAACGTATTATGAAGCAGTAAAATCTCAGTTTAGAATTATTTATAATTATCCTTTCATTACCTGATTCGTCAGTTACTAAAAAAAAATGGAAAAAACACAATAAAAACATAAAGATCGTGAATCTATTCGATACAAAAATAAATTAGGTTATAAAAAACCCATTTTGTTAGCATTAAAGTTTATTTTTGCATTACAACAGAATAATAATTAGCTAACAAAACATGATCTTACTACACATAAAGTCATAAAAATCCACCAAACACGATTTACAACACAGATAATTTTACGGCCGGAATAAACTTCACTTTTATGCCTTTAATTTCAATGAAGTCTAAGCTCATAAATACATTTTTGTTATTTTTAATTTGTAATGTTATTAATTTGGCCTACATTTAAGAAACTTTCCAAAAAAGGCAGCATTTTGCTGTTATTAAGATGAATCAGGAATTTTAATTTGGTATTTATTTAAATGAGCGACAAAAAATGTAAAAAAAGTTGAATTAAGTTATGTGATTATGTAACATTCGGTTTAATGTCCAAAAGCGAAAGGTTTTAAATTATAAAATAATAAAATTATACGAAACATGATTTAGAAGGAATAAATCAGCTCTAATTTTATTTGCTTTCATACAACTATGCACTATGGTTTATGGTTATGGGCATAAACATAGAAATCGAAAGTAAACAGACAAGAATTTCTGGAAGGATGACGAAATCAATTCAAAGACTGTATAAAATAATTACCAAAAACATGGATGGAACACACCATAACCTCTAAAGGCAAGATGATGTTTGTACAAAAACAAAACTTGGTAAATGATTATCGTATGAAACAGGTCAAAAATTCAGCATATTGAGGATAAGATTGTTTGTACAAAAAAAAGAAAATCAACAACAAAATGAAGAGGATCCTTAAAAATATTACAGAATCAAGCCCAAAACTTTAAAAAGATAATTACCAAGACATGGTAGATAATTATCGACTGAATCAAGTGCACAACCTGGATATTAGCATCGTGGGCACGAACATAGAAAATCGACTTTAACCAGAACGTTTGGAAAATTATGAAATCAAACCAAAGACAATAAATGATTATGGATTGAAAGAGGTCCGTAAACTTGATATTATTACCTTCAGGGTAGGACGGTATTGCCCGAACGCAGAAAATCAACTCTTAACAAGTAACTGACCTTTAGAAAAATTACAAAATCAAGCCCAAGACAATAAAAGACAATATGGTAGATGATTATCGACTAAAACAGGTTGATAATCTTGATATTATCACCTTGAAAGCAGGATGCTATGGGACAAACACAGAAAATAAACTCTTAACAAGTAACTGACCTTTAGAAAAATTATAAAATCAAGCCCAAGACAATATGACAAGATGATTATGGACTGAAACAGATCCATAAACTTGATATTATCACCTTCAAGACAAGGTGATATGGGACGAACACAGAAAATTAACTCTTAACAAATAATTGACCTTTGGAAAAATTATGAAATCAAACCAAAGACAGTATAAGTCTGCTAAAACATGATAGATGATTATTGGCCGAAGCAGGTTCGTAAACTTGAGATTAGTGTATTTTGAGAGCAGGATATTACGAACATGAACATAGAAAATCAACTCCAACAAGTAAAAACCAACTCCTGATAGACCATTTGAGATTAATATCTTGCCAGTAGGCACAAACATAAATCAATTTTAACAAGTAAGGGACCTTAGAGAAATTATAAAATAAATCAAAGACAGTATAAAACAATCAAGAAAACACGGTAGATGATTGTGGGCTGAAACAGGTTAAAAATCTTAATGTGCTAGTATGCTATGGAAACAGAAAGGACCACTGGGAGATTTATCAAAATCAAACTAAAGACAGTACAGAACCCAATAATAGAAGCCGTGGATACAAGTACAGGTCAGCTGTCACTGAAAGAATCAGACCAAATGCCATATGGAAAAATCGCCAAAAGTTATTAAACTGAAACGCGCCAAAAACCTCAATATTGATATCAGAAGGGTTAGATAGTACAAACAAAAACATTGCCGCTGATAAGAAAAAAGAGCTAAAAAGGTTATAAATTTAGACCAAATGCAGTATAGAAGAATGATCAAAAGTTACTAAACGATTTTGAACCAAAACATTGCAAGAATCCTAACACTGATACCAGAAGGATCGGATACTACAGATAGAAGCAAAGACCAATTGTTATAACATCAAACTAAATGCAGTACAGAAGAAATTACCAAGAAACTAAACGATTTTGAACCAAGATGTGCCAAAAATCCTAGCACTGATATCACAAGGATCAGACAGCATAGACCATTTGCCGCTGATATGAAAAGACAGCTAGAAAAGTTATAAAGTCAGACCAAATGACGTAATAAAGGGTTTTCCAATAAGAGGTGTTATTTTGAATAGCCCGCTATTTCGGTAGATGTCACTTTTGAAGCTATCATTTTTTGACATTTGACAAGTAGAAACTACGCCATTAATAAATATGGAACGATACACGCTTCAACAACGCATTGAAATTATTAAAATTCACTATAAAAATGGTGAAAATTTGGCAGAGACGGTTCGTAAAACTCGAACATTTTTGGGTCACCGTGAAGCACCTTGTCGGACCGCAATACAGAAATTGGTGAAAAAATTCGAGCTCTTGGGACAAGTTAGTGATGTGAAGAATAAAACCCGTGCACGTCGCTCAAGAACAGCCGAGAATATTGCTGTTGTAGCCGAAAGTGTTAAAGAAAACCCAGGTTTGTCCATTCCTCGTCGTTCTTTGGAATTAGCCATTCCACAAACGTCATTACACCGTATTTTGCATAAAGATTTGGGTCTTAAGGCTTATAAAGTCCAGTTAACACAAGAACTCAAGCCGGCCGATCATCAACAACGTCGTGTCTTTGCTGATTGGGTCGTTGAAATGCATGAAAATGATCCAGAATTCCATCGAAAAATCATCTTGAGTGATGAGGCCCATTTCCACCTCGGTGGCTTCGTCAACAAGCAAAATTGTCGGATCTGGGGCTCAGAAAATCCAAGAGTTATTGTTGAAAAGTCTCTCTATCCTCAACGTGTGACTGTTTGGTGCGGTTTATGGTCCGGCGGAGTCATTGGACCTTACTTTTTCGAAAATGAGGCTGGAGCAACAGTTACGGTGACTGGATTGCGCTATCGAGAGATGATTAACGATTTTTTATGGCCGGAATTGGATGGTATTGATCTGGACAACGTTTACTTTCAACAAGACGGCGCTACGTGCCACACAAGCAACGAAACCATTGATCTTTTACGGAAAAAGTTTCCGGACCGTGTTATCTCTCGAAGAGGTGATCACAATTGGCCACCGAGATCTTGTGATTTAACACCTTGCGACTTCTTTCTTTGGGGCCACGTGAAAGAGAAGGTCTACGCCAACAGCCCAGCGTCGATTCAAGACCTCAAAGATGGAATTCGTGAGGCTATCGAGGACATAGGGCAGCCACTTTGCGATTTGGTTATGGAAAATTTCATGAAATGGATATTGTCCTGTAAGCGTGGTCGTGGTGGTCATTTGCCTGATGTTATTTTCCACTATTAACGGCATACCTTCCTCTTTATAATGAAATAAACATCCGATCATTTATATTAAAAAATGGCACTTTTCTTTGAATATCAAAATAACACCTCTTATTGGAAAACCCTTTATAAGAGAGAAATAATAAAGAGAAATCTGAACAGTAGTGTCAAAAGAAAAAAAAGAATGACAAAATTAGAAAATTTAACAAAAGGCTGCTTTGAACTACTAGAAAATAGCAAATACTAATGATGAATCAAAAATTATATTGTAAAATGCTGATTTGAATGATATTTGAAAAGGGTACATGAAAAACAAGCAGAATACAGCAAAATAAAATATGATTCAAACAAAAGCAAACCTAAACATTAGAAAAGCTGATTAATAAATGACACTATTAGTACGAACTCCCTCACAACAGCACATCACTTCCATTTTTAGTAAATGTGTGCAACAGAATAACAAATGAAACACGCATAAATTGTAAAAATTTATGTTTTGTTTATTGCACCCACAGTATCAGCGCCTACCGTGTGCTAATAAATTGAAACGTGTAGGATCTTAACACAACTTTAAAAGTATTAAAACGTTATTTCGACTTTTTTTTCTTAAAATTCTAAAACCAGACATTGCTGTAATTAATACCCATCCGCTTCAGAAGCCAAACTACTATTAATATCGTAAAAAATAATCTCAGTTTACTACTACTACTATTAACCAACAAACCGAACATAGTAAATTTCAAATGGGTACCCATTAAAGTTGTTTACATTACATATTTAAAGGGAAATTTATGTTTTCTTTAAAAAATGAATTAAATCTACTTCTACAACTATTCCCTCTTTAGTGAAACTAATTTACGACGATTGTTAAGCGTTTCCATGTTCACGTTTATTTCGAAATAGAAATTCTCTACGATTATGATTAAATCACACCTAAAAGTAACATTTTTGTGTAACTGCCCACCGCAAGATGTTTTGCTCAACCATATACTAGTTAAAACTTCCTGAGCATAATATTATATTTGTGGTTAAATCAGCCAAGATGTTTTGCAATCGAGATTTGAATTGTAGCCAAGCCTGACACCGCAAAAGTGCATCATGCACGCGGAATTTACTGATCACTTTTGTTTTTGTGGGTGTTTTTATTCTTGTTAAAATTGCAACAATACGATGTAAGTCAAGCATTTGTTATATCATATTTATTTAAAAATACCGTCATGGGCACACTAACGACAGAAAAATTAAGTCTGGAGATATTCTCATTTTATTTATCTTCGGTCTAAAATTAAATTTTGTAAATATGAAGTTTTAAAAAACGGTTGGAATGAATCCAAGTTAATAAAGAAGGTATTTTTAATTACAGAAATTCTAGCAAATGTTCCAGTAATGATATTATTTGGGAAGAATTTAAAAAGTAAAAAACTTGCAGACTCTTCTTTGGTAAAATTAATGTTGAAAATAAATTGTAATCAAGACCAGAAATGATTTAGACAGATCTAAGAATCCTATCGAGTTACTAAACTCTTCAAAACGCCAAAAACAAAAAATGAGCAAGGTTTACAAAACAAAAATAAAAAAAAAGCAAAATATGTTTGGTATAGGTCAAGGATGGCATTAACACGGCATGCATGCCGCAATTGGCACACTATGAAATTTTGTTGGCACTTGAATTTTTTTTCTCACCTAATCGTCCAATTTCTGCAGTTTTACTTAAGCTTTTATATATATTTTTTTTGTTCAAATTTACTATCAAGGTTCAAACAAAATATAATTTTATGAGCACATTATCAGCATCAAAAAAATTGTTTTGGTTGCTCCAAGCCCTACCACAACAATATATAAATGTTAATAGACTCAAGCATGGATTTGGTTTTTGCTTCTAACCACTAAATTAATTTCAAAGATTTTATTTCTTCTTCCTATTGATCTGATAATTGTCCCACTGTGAGAATAATTATCAATATATTAGCTTCAAGCATTGGTTTTGTTTCAGAACGTTTTAGAATGTCTGTCGACGCTTTCATCTTACAACCGAAATCTCCTGGAGACTACGGTTTATTTGTTTGCTTGTAATATCGAAGTTTGGACCCCCTGGATCAATCGAACTGACCACAAATGCAAGCTTGGCGTGTGTATACTAGATAACTTTCCAAAAGCCACCAAAGTTGGCTGAAGAAGAGGGCTACATTTAATTTCATGTTGCCGCGAGTATAAAGGTAGGTTCATATTTGCACTTCAGATAAGTGTAAACGACGCGGAGGTGGACTTTAGAAGTAAGCATAAATTTCTCTCAGCTTTTATTTCTTTTTATAATTTCCATGGCCTAATGTTTTTAAATGATAAAAAATCAGTTTTTGGTTGTTTTTAGATGACCTACTAGATCAGATTTTTAATAAAGACCTATGGACTGACAAACAATCTATAAGAGATTAAACGAGGAAAAATTGCAATTGTTTTGTAACCGATACAATTTTACATAACGCAGATTAATATTTTTTTAATATAAAACCTTCAGTCACATATTTATAGTAACTGTTAGATAAGAATGTCAGCAATGATAAAAAGTCATGAGTATTAAGAGATAAATAAAATTTTAATTTACACCAAAGGCGTACACGTACGTGTATGTGTAGCGGTTTTTCGATGATAAAAAGAAATGTAAACTCAAGGTAAACCTCTAGTTATTTTTATATCCTTATTAAGATTTATCTTATAATAATATTCCTCTTACCAACTACTAGAGGTTATTAATTTATTATAAAAGAAATTATTTTCTCCTGTAATATTAATTTTAACAACTAGGGAGGAGCACTTTAAACTACCAAAAGAACGAGGTTATGTTAAAAATATATATAAATTTAATCCGAAGGTTATTCCATTTTGGCATTTAGCCAAACGAACAAACGTTCCTTTAAATTTTAAAATAGCTAAAACTAGTCAAGCAAATTCACTCGTATCTTTCTTTGAACCCACTATAAAACAGTATCGTCGCTACTACTAAACTAAAAACTAAAAGAAGGTTATGCAATAGCATCATACATACCACACAACGAACACAGTTAAGTAGTATTGATGGCTCTATTTATAAATGTTCAAGGCAAAGCTGTTGTCGTTTCGCAAAGTGATAATAATAAATTAATAAGTAATGAACTACGAATTTTCAATTGGTAAAAACGTTCGACAAGGATCTTTTTTTATTAATGTTGAAAATGATCATAGCAAGACATGAATGAACGACGTGAATGTTTAACTTAAAATCGAAATTGAAGAGAAGGGAGGGAACTGTAATAAAAATGATTTAGGCGCGTGTTTTATTTAACAGGACTACTATAAAATCAACATTTTTATGATAATTCCATCGTCTTGGAACGGAGATAAGGTGAGAGAGCGATGATAAGAATGCATCCGAAGACGTTTGGCTTATCAGAATGAACTTTCTGAAGTGTTTCAAAACATCTCAATAAAATATGAAAATATAATTCTGACTCATTTGAAAATGATTTAATAATAATTTAATAAGAAGAAACAAATGAAGGTTTCAAGATGTAACCTAATTTAAAGTCTTTACATTAGCAATTTTGCTTTCTTTTCACGAAATTTTAGGCTATGTGTGTTAATAAGATTTATTAGAGCAATTAAAAATATTATTTATTACACTTCACATTAATATTTTAACGTGTCTCTTGCGTCATAAAAATATTTTTCCGCGTTTGTTTTAAAATTATCAGAACACCTCATTATATCGGGTGTAGCAAAAACTAAGTAAATCAAAATTTTATATTTCTCAAGTTTTCTTATTTACGTAGAGATGGGCTTGATTCGATTCAATACACCGCAGAAAATGCTTAGACAATCCAAATTAGATCGGCATTCCTACCAAACCATCAAGATCGTCAAGGCCTTTGTGTTGATTTTTTATCAATTCATGCCTTGTCCAAACTGAGTTTGAAAAGATTTCTGCTTTGAATTTTCTAAGACTCAAAGTCTGATCAAGCCAAAATTGTTATCAAAAGTTCTACTGTGACCAGTTAACTGTCAAAATACCTCTGTTAATCCTCTATCGATCTAGTTCTTGCTCAAATTGGGTTTTTCAAAATCCCTACTTTGATATTTTAGAACTTCAAGCTTGAAATTTCAATTCTAAGTCTGATCAAGCCAAAATTGTTATCAGAAAATTTGCAGCGACCATGTAAACTGTCAGAATACTTCAGTTAATTTTCTATCAATCTAGTTCTTGCTCAAATTGGATTTGAAAAAATTTCTACTTTAAATATTTTAAAACTTGAAGCTTGGAATTTCACTTCCAAGTCTGCCAAAAGTCAAAATTGATATGAAAAGGTCTGCTGTGACCATGGAGATTTTCAGAATACTTTTTTTGATTAGTTATCAATCTAGTTCTTTCTTAAATTGGTTTTTCTAAATTCCTACTTTGATATTTTAGAACTTCAAGCTTGAAATTTCAATTCTAGTATGATCAAGCCAGAATTGTTATAAGTTTTGGTGTGACCATGTAAACTGTCAGAATACTTCTGTTAATCCTCTTATCGATCTAGTTTTAGCTCAAATTTGGTTTGGAAAAATTCCTACTTTAAATATTTTAGAACTTGAAGCTTGAAATTCAACTTCCAAGGCTGACAAAGTCAAAATTGATATCAAAAGATCTGCCGAGACCATGGAAAGTTTCAGAATACTTTTGTTGATTGGTTATCAATCTAGTTCTTGCTCAAATTGGTTTTTTTTTATATTTTACTTTGATATTTTAGAAGTTCAAGCTTGAAATTTCAATCAAACCAAGATTGATTGATTCGAAGGTTCTGCAGGGGCCATGCAAATGTCAAAATACTTCTGTTGATTCTATATCAATCTAATTCTTGCTCATATTGAGTTTGGGAAAAAATTTTAGATCTCGAAGCTTGAAATTCCAGTTTGATAAAGCTAAAATTGATATCAAAAGTTCTGCTGTAGCCATGGAAATTGTGAAAATACTTGTGCTGACTTTTTAAAAATGTATTCTTTTCCAAATTGAGTTTTAAAAAGTTCCTATTACTTTAAATATTTTGAAACGCAATGTTTAAGACGTCAAGAGCTTGACAAATCCAAATATGTAATCGGAAATCTAGCTGTGGTTATGGAAAAAGACAAAGCGCTTCTGCTGATTTTTTATCAATTTATTTCTTTCTCTAAGTGAGTTTAGTTTCTACTTTGAATATTCTGAAATGTGAAATTTTAGGTGTCAATCTGGCAAAGCCAAAATTGGTACGATTAATCCCGCTGTGATTGTAGAGGATGACAAAGCGCGCGTGTCGATCTTTTATAAATTTATTCTTTAGCCAAATTGAGTTTAGAAAAGTTTCTATTCTTGAAGCTTAAAACAATACTGCTGCTGTAACTATAAACAATCACAAAGCGCTTGTACTGATTTTTATCAATTTATGCTTTTGAGTATTCTAAAACGAAAAGCTTGAAATTTGAAGTTTGAAGTTTGAAGTTTGACTCTGGCAAAGCCAAAATTGGTATCAATCAACAGTCCTGCTGTGACTACGTAAAATTTATCTTTTAGCAAAATTGAGTTTAGAAAAGTTACTACTCTGAATATTCTGAAACGTGAATCTTGAAATTTCAAGTTCGAGTCTGGCAAAACCAAAATTGGTATCGACGATCTTACTGTGACCATAGAAAATGACAAAAGTGTTTCTGCTGATTCTTTATCAATTTATTTATTGCTCAAATTAAGTTTAGTTTCTACTTTGAATCTTCTGAAACGCGAAATTTCAAGTGTCAACCTGGCAAAGCCAAAATTGTTGTGGTCAATCCCTCTGTAACTATAGAAAATGACAAAACACTTGCGCTGATTTCTTCATCAACTTATTTTGTGCCCAAATTGAGTTTCGAAAAATTCCTACTTTGAACATACTGAAACATAATTAAAATTTCAAATTTGAGCCAAGATTGGGTATAACAATTCTGCTGTTACAAAAGAAATCGTAAAAATCTGATTCACATTTCATAAAGTCCATTTAGATGTTGACGATCAAAAGATAACAAAAGCTATGGTTATAAGCACACATCGTTTTCGAAATCATTAGGGAATATTGAAACACAAATATCAAAGACAACTTTCAAACTTTTTTCACGCGCAAATCAGGTTTTGATTTAAACAAAAATCCGTCGTTTGCATAATTAAAACATTTCTAGATATTTTGCTCATTCAATTGTCCAAATATTAATAAAATTCGAATAACCTGCCATTCAAATTTTTTTTGATTTGCAGAATTTGGCGGAAGATTTAAGTTTACATTACAATAATTTTATCAATGACTTTGATAGGATCAACAATAATAATTTCTTTTTTCAATTATTTTTCTTGTACACAAAATAGAAATAAAAACGTAAAAAATAATTGAAACCTCAGAAACCTGCCAAACGCATCAATTAAATTCATTTTGAAGCAAAGTTCCATTATGAACTAACTAACGTTGCCAATAAAATCTACAAAAGCTTTTTGGTAATTAACAGGATTCCAAAAAAGGAAATAAAAAAATTCTGCAAACCGTTAACCTCTTTCCACACACAAAAGTTTCGCACAGTACATTTGGTTTGGGGCTATTAAAACTTTTTAAAGTCAAAAAAAGTTCGAGACATAAAAATTGCACAATTCGAGCAGCTTAAAATAGACTGAAAAAATTAATTGAGATGTAGCAAACAGAAGAAACCCAAATGTATATTTTTAGAATGACCGCCGGCTCTAAAATCGTACATTTATTAGTTTCAATTACAAAGATTAAATCAAATTAAAATTCGATTAATCAAAAAATATTTTACCTGCATAGATGATGAATAAGAAAGCAAAAACTTGCACAAACTTCTTCATTTTTGTAGATGCTAAACTTCAAAACACTAATGATCAACTATTATCAATAATATGAAATAAGGCACTAGAAATTAAAAGTTTTAAAGAGAGAAAAAAATGTAACTTAAATTACGGAATTAAATAAAAACTTTTCAAAATCATGTGCCTAACACAAAAACACGTATAGGTATTGTATTTTAACTACCACACAAGTTGTATTTAACCCAAGAACATCGGTCGCAAAACTAAAGGGCCCCGTTCGCGCCGACAATGGGAAAGTATTTTTGAACCTTTGCGCGCGCACGCCGCTTCAAACATTAATAAGAAGAAAATTGTTCGTAAATTCACGTCGTATTGTTTAAAAGGTATGAATGAACCTTCCTGGATACGTGATCTTAAGGATTTATTTATTATGTATGCATGCGAAAATTAATATTCTCTGGCGGTTGGGAATTTTGCATGTAGTAAGATTTGAAGAGGTGTCATGACCACAATGTTCAATCACCGGCTATTTCTGTTAATGACCCCTCGCATCTCATATAACATTCAAAATAAACTAATAAAATAAGGTTAGAATTAGATCATTTACGTATAATCAGTATAATCACTCTTCTTTGGGACAAAACAAACGAAACTCCTTGTTGAGTTTCAGTTATTTGAATTTCAAGACGAACACTTATCTTAATTATTTTTTGTTATTTCTGTAAGCCTGGATTTACATTTTTAATTTAGATTGACTTATTTAAAAAAAATCAGCAAGAATAAAATTTAATACAAATACAGAATGAAATTAAAATAAAAACAAGTTTACGATCCTTAACCGAAGCTTTCCGATCGAGCACAATCTAACCAACTAACCCAACATGCATCATTCTTACACTCATGACGTAACAATGATATAATATAGTAAACTGAAACGGAAAACTCAACCGGAAACCTGAAAAACTATTTTAAAAATAAATCATTGGTCTTGTTTCCTTCCAAAATAAACAATTTTAAGTAATTTTTCTCTAGAAATGAATGCATCAACATCAAAACCTTCAAAACCGCAGCTATTATGTTGTGATTCATAAATAATGCAATACATTATTGCATTTGTTTTTATTTCGCGGTTTTGATCGTCACTTTTTTTAAATAGTTAATGCTCATATCATAGGAAAAAACCGTTTCAATTATTTTTATCAGGTTATAGATGACTTAATTTAATTAAAAATAGGAATTCAATATGAAAATGCCTCGACGGACATTTTTCACAGAAATTACAAATAAAACAAAACGAGAATCGGGTTAATTCCTAGATGTGAAACTGGGGCAAACAATAATAAAGGAAAACCATGTAAAAAATTGGGTCGTTTGTTGCGGAGAAAGCATAAAATAGTATTTTATAGATTTAAGAGCCTACGTGGTACTTAATTTTGATTACCAATATTCAATATTTACTTTGTGCTTTTAAACAGAGAAATGAAGTTACTGACCTACATTCAACAATGGATTGTTTGTTTTAAATATAGAGATACAGCAATGATTATTTTACATATTTACGTTCTCATAAATTAGTAGGAAAGAGATTGATTAATTATCAGGAAGAATTTTCCACCTGAAATGTAAAAATGTCTTGTTTATTTGTGTTGAAAAATTGTTACGCGAAACGAGTCTTTAGAATGTCAACTGATTTTATTTTTTTCTTAAAACTGTTGCAAATAACACAGAATGTCCTACATAAAGGCAGATTCGTTACAACAAACATTTCCAAACGTCACACTCGCATATGGTTCTAATAATTCACATTTTTGATCAAAATTTTCTCTTGTGGTTTTTTGGTTTTTTGCATGATATCACTTTTACTTTAATGTTTCACTGAGAGGTTTAATGATGAAGTACTGACTATTAATTGAGATATTCTCTTGTGTTTCTTTGATCTTTGACATAATGCCTACCATTTTGACTTAAATCCTCCACTGAGAAGTTTAACCTTAAAGTCTTGATTTTTGATTAAGATATTCTCTTGTGGGTTTTTGATTTTTGGCATGATACTTACTATTTTTAATTAAATATTTCATTGAGTAGTTTATCCGTAAAGTTTCGATTTTCGATCAAAATAGTCTCTTGTGATTTCTTGATTTTTGGCATGATATTCTTTTGACGTAAATGTTCCACTAAGGAGTTTAACCATAAAGTCTTGATTTTCAATCGAGCTATTCTCTTGTGGGTTTTGTTTTTTTTTGGTATGATACTTACCACTTTTAGTTAAATGTTTTACTGAGAAGTTTAACCATTTTGATTTTCGATCGAAATATTTTCGTGTGATGTTTTACTTTTTGCCAAGATACCATTTTGACATAAACAATTTAACAATGAAGTTCTGATTTTTAATCAAAATATTCTCTTGTGGTTTTTTTATTTTTGGCATGATATCATTTTGACTTAATGTTCCACTGAGAATGTTAACCATAGTCTCGAAAAAATCTTAAATTAAAGTTCGACATTGAATGACATTAGAGAATTTGATTTTACTCGGAAACGGTACATTTTATGGGAAAAACACAAAAGTAGGTTTTGTCATTAAATTGTTGATAGATTCAGAAAACGATGTTATTATGTTTCTCGTCATTGTCAACACCGTCCTACATCTCCACCCATGATGGCGCTATCCTTCATGAAATTCACACAATAGTAGAAACAACTATTTAGGAATCAGTAGCAATTCTAAATAAATTACTTTATCCAAATGAAAACTTTTTTCCGCAATTGTATTTTAAAATCAAGATAATTTTTTTATTGGGTTCGTTTAAACAACCCTTACTTAGTATTACCACAATAAACTTTAATTCCTACAACTTTTATGTAACAAAACAAGAAGAATTTGCTGCTGTAAATTTTTTGTCTCGAAAGGACACCCAAAAACAACATATAAAATGGTAGCTTTCTAGGTAAAAAAATTTTACCTGACCCCGGCTTCTCTTTATCTCTGTATGCCTAACACCGAAATCATCCCGTGATTCCTTTGTAAATCTCGTCCTATTGTCGTGTTTACTTTTGTAATTTTACTAAACCCTTAAAAGGACCGATAATTGTATTTTATTGTATAAAAGCTCGTGCTGCATTTTAGTAAATCTCTATTTTTACGGTCAGATTTTCGCCATACCTTTAAATTATTCAATCAATGAGGCATTTCTTTCCTCTTTTTATATTTTAAGTCATTCTACTTTATAAACACAGGATGCCAGTTTTAAACTGTCTGCTATCATGCTGTAGATTTCAAATATTAAAGTTTCTTGAGAATCCTTAATTATTTCGTAATAATTTGACAGATAAAAAAACAAGATAGAACTCAACATTTCCACCACTGTTGTACTGAAGTGCTTTAAAATCAAAGGGATGTCGCTATAGTTGATGGTCTTACGATATTTGATGTAACAAAAGTGGAACGCGTAATAAAACAGAAGACCACCGCGGTAATTCAACGTGTTAATTATCTTTCTTCTAAAGAAAAAATAGAATTTGGAAATTAGCAAAAATCTTTTGAAAAAGATTATAACTATGAGCCACGCATAGAGTTTAGTCTTCTAGTTTTTTTTAATCGTGCCGTTTCTCTGTACTATGATTGTTAATTATCGCTTTTTCTATTTTCGATAGATCGATCGAATTCAGGTGACAAACGGCAGTGCAACGACAGAACTATGGCAAGCCCACTGGCCTCGTGTCCTAGCAGACATTCGGTAAGCGAAACGATCAGGAGAGCAAGACAATAGTCCAACCCCTCTGTTAGGTGTGGAAGTTCATCGGGCGGCGAGATCAGAAGAAAGGCTGCACGCTGGGGCCTGTGCACATCAAACTCAGGATAACGCCATAAGAAAAAAAGTTTTTAACTCTTCGGACTTAATTTCTTTATTTTTGTTCAAAATCATCACCATCAAATGGTGGATTTAGAAATGGCCGACAATCAAGAACGCGCAGCAGACCTGATGATGGTTAGGACAGCACAAAACCAACCGTCGGTTGTGGCATTGACTTGTAGACGGTTCGTTCGGTCACGGTGACCTGCACCTTGGGAATCAGGTGGAATCTAGTCGAGTTAGAGTATGAGGCAGTCAGATGACGGCTGGACGAGGGATTGACAAGCATTGACTGCTACAGTAATAGTCTCACCCCAAGACATTCCAGTAGTTGTGGAGTAGTGGTGGATCTTTGCACGTTGCTGGCTCCTGGCCCAGGTGGCTACCAATAATTGGAAGTTTTTGTCCTATGATAGAAACCATACTAATTCAAGCCCATTGAATGTGAATGAACTGCGTATTGTCACCGACCGAGTCGCTGACTTTTTGTCAACGGCGATGACGTGTCACACGTTGGATAGCCAATTGACACCAGGTAGTGGACATCGTTGGCGTCGTACACCAAACGTGATAGCTCGGGGAGCGTTGGCTTCACAAGATCGACACTTTCTCATCGGTACATAGAGCGGAGTAGGGGGATCTTTATGTTTCAAGTTGGTGGGAGTCTTCAAGGAGTTCTTTATTTATTTTTAAAGATTTTCTTTTATTCTTGCCTTTAAATTTTTAATTTTTTTTTGTTATTATTCTTTTTCTATTTGTTGTTATTATTTTTCTTTCTTTGTACTGTTTGACCATTTTTGTTTTTATTTGCAGGATGCGTTTGGTTTTATTTATTTATACATAAATGTCTTTTATTTTTGCCTTTTTATTTTTTGTTTGTTTTATTCTTTTTCTATTCATTGTTATTGTATTATTTTTCTTTCTTCGTATCGTTTCAACCGTTTTGTTTTTATTTGCAGGATGGATTTGGTTTTGTTTACTGCTGTAGCTGACTGCTTCATCTTGAAGTTTGTTTTTCTTTTAGCTTGGCTAAGTGCGAATTCGTTGTTTCGGAGCACCTTTTATTCATTTTGAATCGAAATGTGTTGTAGGTGGAGCTGCGAGTCAATTAATGGGATTCTTCTGTTGACAACAGAAACAAGCAATGTCTGAAGCGGATTCAAGGATTCCTAGTGCCGTTGGTGAGTGATGAGTGAAGTGCCGAAGAATATTCTTTCAGCGCAACGCGACGCCCCGTAATTTGAAGTTAGGACCAAAACAATGTTGATGGCCAAGACAATGATGATAGAAAGCGATTAGCCGAATAGTGTTGGCAGGTTCTGTGGGACTTTGGTACCTCACCTCTTAACGATCCAGCACAGAATTAATCAGGAGAGCGCGAGCAGTTTGGGAGAGGGGGTTGTAGATGGGCTGCTCTGCACAATGAATGCCTTTCGGCGACAACTGTAACCTGAACCACCGTACCCAAGAAGCACCTGAAGCATGGTATTCCTATCAAGAGAGGAGGTCGCTTTGTGGCAGGAAAAGGAATGATGGAGGCACCTACCAATACATTTTCAACGCCAAACTCTGAATAACTATTACTAATTATTTACCGTAAGAAGTTTGGTGATGGCAATGCAAGACGAAAATGAGATGAGTCACTGTTTAGGATTTTTTGTATCTGGAATAAGGAATTTCAGCACTTTGCGTAGCTAGCAGTTAGTTGCAAACGAAAACCTGTATATATCTCACTCTAAATACCATCCATATTGTGCAATATCAAGGTTTGTAGTAATTTTTACTTTTGGCTGAAATTAAAAAAGAACCTGGCGAATCTTCGTAGCGACAGCTGTTCCAGCTCAACGGGAAGGTAACAGTTAAACTTGCCCGTTTGTTTTAATTAAGCTAAGTTCTGCATTGCTTGTTTTGTTTTTACTAATTTTCTCTTTATTTGAGAAAAATTCAGAAGGTAATAAAAAAATGTTTTACTTTAAGCAGTTTGTAAGTTCTTCTGATTTCAGAGATAACCTCAATTAGAGGTAGTTAAGGTAAAACTGTAAATCCATCTAAGCATCAAGCACATTTGTTGACTTCTCTCCATGATATTTTTTACGTCCTGAAAGCAAACCAAGCCGTAGACTTAACGGAAGTAAAAGAAAGGTTAAGATTAAGAAAATAGAGACATCTATTGTGAATAATATCAAGGCAGTAAGTCATAACAATAATAATTATATCGAAGCAGGTGTATACACTATACGGAGTTATATCCGGTTGTGATATTACAGTTCGAAGAGAAGAGATATTGTTCGCAGGATAAAACTGATGAATGATGATGAATCATACCTAATAGGATTTTTCCTTTCGTAAGAAATTTCAAAAAATATAAATTAAAATAAAACAAAAAATGTGTTAATATTTACAGTCCTCGATCAAATTAAATTCCTCTGCACGTACGAGAAACAAATTATTAATTGGCTGCAATTACAAAAGTAATTAACCAGTAATTACAGCGGGGAGTACAAAACATGGTTGCATTCCTATTATCAATTCGTAATACATGAGTCATAAAAACAAAATGTTGTCGTCTATTCTTAGAAGCCCCGTTAAAAGATTCGTTAGTCAATATTTAAATATTCTCACGTCTCTGATTTGATATGTCTAAGGACTTTTTTGTTTTTCGGACGGTACGTGTTTATGAAGGGTATGAAGTCATAATAGATTCGTTTATTTGTGTTACTCCCCTACAGAATGATGATGTCATTGTTACAATATTTAAAATAAGTGGCGGTAAATATTTTCTAAATCACTAACTATAAACAGTTACTCCTTATAATAAAAATCAAGACATTTTAATGTCAATTGAGATGAAAATCTAAAAGAACAGCTTGTGTTCGAACGACACGATTAACCACACTAAAAACTGGCATGTCTAGCTGCTGCCGTTTTGTTTTAATACATCTAATTAAACTGACAAGTGCTTGAAAAGGGACTTCTTGATAGTTGAATTGAACTTTTATTAATTTTTTCGTCGGTTTTGCTTTTGTTTTGTTAATTAAAATTAGCGTATACAGGGTTGCCCAAATAATTAATTCCGTTGGAGAACCTTAAAAATCTTTTCACCAGTTGCATCAATTTGAAAAAGTCCAGCTGGTAAATTATTGATTGCATAATTATTACCCAGATGTGTTCCATTTAAATTTAATCTGCCAAATTGTTCAAGGTCATCAACACAATTGAATATTAAAACCTCAGTATGTTAATATTTATTCAAGTCGATCCAGTTTTTTTCTGATTATTAAATATGTGTCTGTTCAGCTGGTATTTTTGGCGAGAGTTGACTGTCCTAATTTTTCTAATAAGAGCTTTGCCGCGGATTATTACATAATTATCAGCATAGCTTTTATTATAGGTTAGGTCAAAATAAAAAACTGGACTTTAGAAAAAGATTTTTGTATCTCGTATATCAGAATCTGACCGAAATTAAAATTTGGACAAGACCTAATAATTATCCTCGTTTATTTTTATATTTGCTCCTTTTTGTCTTGAAATATTTTGCGTTGACATTTTTCTTAAAAAAGCATGCTCGTTTTTATCATTATGCATTCCGAATTTGTTTACTAAACGCCGCCTAAAAATGTCAAGAGGTCATTCACATTCAAATTATGTAGTAAGTATGTGCAACTTAATACGTTTAATGCAAACCATACGAATGATATTAGATTCTCTGAAGTAATACAATTGAAGTATTATTTAGCAAAATTCACCTTCTAAATGAGAATATTTTTCTGAATTGGTATTGATGGGGACGTCATCATAACTTCAAAATATTCAATTCAAAATGTCATGCTCACGTTGCCGAACTGTTATCTTTTTTGTTTAGACTCCTTTTCTGACTAGAGAGCGAACAGACATTTTGATCACATGATTAGATTTTGTCATGTCCATGAAGATCGAGAAAACACTTCCGGTAATCTTTGATCTTCCAATCTGGGATACTCCACTCAACTTCAATGCGTGCTACTGTTCCTAGATTAGTACGTTTCCATCTTGACAAAACCAACATCAAAACCTTTGATATTAAAACCTAGATTGATATCACAACCTAAACAGTTCTTATGATAAGGTCAAGATCAAAATTTTCACCATTTTTGAATACAATCCAAAGTACATTTAAAAACCTGAAAATAATCACACCAAACCTTAAAAATTTTGGCAAGACTGAGAATTTTGATATCAAATCAAGATCGATACTCAACCTGAAAAATTATTATGATAAGGCCAAGATCAGAATTTTTATCATTATTGGATATAACCCAAGATACATTTCAACATATGAAAATAATGGCACCAAATCCTACAAACCATGACAAGACCAAAACCAAAACCTTTGATATCAAAATCAAGATTGATACCAAAATCTAAAAAAATATTATGACAAGACCAAGATCAGAGTTTTTATAACTTTGGATACAACCCAAGTTAGATTCAAATACCTGGGAATAACGACACCAAACGCTAAAAGCTATGGCAAGATCAAGACTAAAACCTTTGATATCAAAACCAAGATCGATACCAAAACTTAAAAAGTTATCGTCATAAAACCAAGATGAAAATCTTTTACCATTTTCAGTTACTACTAAAATACATTAAAAAACCTGGAAATGATGACACCAAACAGTAACAAATGTGGCAAGACCAAGCATAAAACTTTTGATATCAAAGAATATTATGAGAAGGCCAGATTTGAAGTTTTTATTAGTCTTGGATACAACCCAAAATACATTTAACAACGTAAGAAAAATGATACTAAACCCTAAAAGCTATGGCAAGATCTAAACCAACATCGATATTCAATCTGAAAAGTTGTTATGAAGTTTTTATCACTTTTGGATAAACACAAAATATATTTAACAACATAGGAATAATGACACTAAACCCTACTAGCTATGGCAAAAACAAGAACAAAACCATTGATATCAAAACCAAGATCGACAACAAAATCAGAAAAATTGCTATAGCAAGGCCAAGATCAGAAGTTTTATCATTCTTGGGTACAACGTATGATACATTCAACAACATAATGACAATGATACCAAATTCTAAAAACTATGACAAGACCAAGCCCAA
This sequence comes from Ignelater luminosus, assembly GCA_011009095.1. Taxonomy (NCBI): domain Eukaryota; kingdom Metazoa; phylum Arthropoda; class Insecta; order Coleoptera; family Elateridae; genus Ignelater; species Ignelater luminosus. Next base: position 66,709 of record VTPC01089451.1, read on the forward strand.
AACATTTGACATCAAAACCAAGATCGATACTAAACCTGAAAAATGATTATGACAAAATCAAGATCAAAATTTGTACCATTCGTGTATGCACCTAAGCTACAATCAAAAACCTGGTAGTAATGACACTAAACCCTAGAAACAAGTGCAAGACAAAAACCAAAATCTTTAATATCAAAATCACGATCGATACTATTCCTAAAAGATTCTCATGACAAGGCTAAGAACAGAATTTCTATCATTCTTGGATACAACTCCAGATACATTCAAAACCTGATAATAATGACACCAAACTTTAAAAACTATGACAAGATCAAGACCAAAACCTTTGATATCAAAACCAAAATCGGCAACAAAATCTGAAAACTTACTACCACTCTTGGATACAACCTATGGTACATTCAACAACATAATAATAATAATACCAAATCCTAAAGACTATGACAAGACCAAGACTAAAACATTTGATATCAAAACCAAGATCGGTACTAAACCTGAAAAACTATTATGACAAGATGAAGATCAAAATTTGTACCATTCAAGTAAACAACTTAAGATACATTCAAGAACCTAGTAATGACACTAAATTCCAGAAACTATTGCAAGACCAAAACCAAAATTTTTAATATCAAAGCCACGATCGATACTATTCCTAAAAGATTATCATGACAAAGCTAAGATCAAAATTTCTATCATTCTTGGATACAACTCTAGATACATTTAAAACCTGATAATAATGACACTAAACTCTAAAAACTATGGCAATATCAAGACCTTTGATATTAAAACCAAGATCGATACCAAAACCTAAAAAGTTATTAGACAAGGCTAAAATAATAGATTATATCACTCATTAATTCAACATAATTACACATTAATAATAATAATAATAATACCATACTCTTAATAGCTTTTAATGTTAAAACCAAGATCGATACCAAAACCTGAATAGTTATTATGATAAGGCCAAGATCAGAGTTTTTACCACTCTTGTATAGAATCCAAGTAAAATTGATATTAAACCTAAAAATACTGCAGCATTCTTGTTATACATAATGTATTTTAACTTATCTGGTTGGGCCATTGACTGATATCCTGCCAGTAATAAAGGCAATTATTATTATTATAAAAGTTATTATGACAAAATCAATATCAGAAGTTTCATCACTCTTCGATACAACCTAAGATATATTGAAAAACCTGGGAATAATGATACCAAAACCTAAAAACTATGGCAAGATCAAGACCAAAACTATTGATATCAAAAACAATATCGAATTTAAAAACTGAAAAGTTATTATAGCAAGGTCAGGATAAAACTTTGTATTACTTTTTAATACAACCCAAGATATAATCAAGAATCTGAGCATAATGATACCAGACTCTAAAAAAGATGCCAAAACGAAGAGCAAAACTTTTGATAATGAATTGAAGATCGATACCAAAACCTGAAAGATTATTATGATAAGGATGGTATCAAAGCTTTTATCACTTTTGGATACAACCCAAGACACATCCAAAAACCCGGGAATAAGAGCAAGTAAAATTGAAATTATTTTTATCACAACTAAAGTTTTTTGGTGTTGATTTTAAGCGAAAGACAAATATCAAAGGCAAGATTATAGCCAAAACTCTTGATAAAGACTAAAGTTGATATCGATTCTAATTTTGGTCTAAGGTTTAATATCGAGACGTAAAGACTACAAGAGGAAGAGCAGAATTGTTGATATCAGCACCAAACGTATGTTCGTTTTGATTTTCTGTATTGGTATTGAGTTTAAAACAGATACCAATCCTTAGAAATTACAACAAGGCTTTTACTTACTTCCCTCTGTCTAACAAATAGAAAGACTCAGTGGTATTCCACTTGAAGAACAATTCTTGTCTTTCTCAACGACAAGTTAAACATGTATGAAGTTGTCGCTAGAGAACGTGGTTAGTAAGGCAAACACGTTTGATAATAGTATGAGGGGCAGTAGATTGCCTTGGAACTTCTTTGTTGCCGGTTTGAGTGTAACAGCGATCTTGAGTGTTAACGACACTAGTGTGGTTCCTATGAAATAGCCACATCACTTTTATTAAATGAGCAGCTTGACGGGAATTAACTGAAAGACGGAGGAAGATCATGCAAGAAACCTCACCTAAATAGGTGAGAAATGTTAAGAGAGAATGTAGCAATGTGTATTTTGGAAACACTGAGTTTAAAAAAGACACCCTGTATAAGGATAATGGACAAACATTATAATGCGAGTTTGTTCAATATACGTACAATGTAATGTAGTTCAAGCTAAATTAATTAGAATTGCGACTTACATTTTTGTAATACTTAATTGAAATTCAGTGTTTGTTTTATTATAATTTGTTTATAATTAATAAAAAGAAAACGTGACTGTTTATTTAATGTCACTAAAAAAATATTATTAAATGTTTAGGAAAGTACTGTCCAATTAACTAATTAACGATTAATAAAAGAGTCCATCACTTAAAACGCCAAATGGTTCAATTTAATAAAAATCCCGCACTAAATTAAATTAAGTTTCGTTGCAAAAACTAGGTAAAAAAAAGTCTAGATTAATGGATTCGTCCCACTTTGGGGTCAAACAGCCGTGTGTGCTTTGAAAAGGAAAGCATTTAATGAAGTCCTGGAAATAAATATGATAAGATAGTACATAGATCAATTAGATATTTTGTTAATTAATTTAATTAACACCACATAGGTATTAGTAGTGAACGGTTAGAAAGGGATTTTCATCATTAAATTTAATCTAAACAATAAATTAACAAATATGTATATGTTGATCGAATGAATATATTTATAACATAGAATATACAGTAAATTAAACGAGTATTGTGTTTGCAACAATTTTATTTTTGTAGAAATTATAAAATTTTATCGTCTACGCGGATATTGCCCTCTAGTGTACTTAAATTGAATTTAGTAGTTGAAATTTTAATGACAGATAGCGCCACAACAGTAGCAATTTTATAACATCACAGTTTTCTTTTGCACCGTGCACTCTACAACATGAGATGTTACAGTTGTACATACATTTAAACCGAGGAGATGAATTTTAATTTTATTTCAAAGCAGATTGTATTTTGAACTGCCCTTTAATATTTTGCAAGCCTTATTGAATAAAATATAGTTATGATTTTTGTTTCTTTTTTAATAGAATTCTTAATCTGTTTTTTTTGTGTACCCTTTCAGTCATTGCGTCTTAAGCATATTTCCTATTCCTATATTACTAATTGTAGATGATTCTAGTTAATTGATTCTATATAAGATGTAACTTTCAACAAAAGAAACAGTTACTAAATATGATGACACATTTATGAAATTTGTTTGTTTCATTAATAAAATGTAAACATCATAAATTAAAAAAATCCAAAGTTTCATGAGAATTTGAATGTTGCAAAGAAGCATGAAATGTGATAACTGATAATGATTACTTTACGTAGATAAAATGGTTTTAATGTTATAAAGTGCAAAGTGCAAGTGCAACCTTCATTCTAGAAACACTCCATATACCTACCTGTTACTACCTGTTTTATCAAAACTGTTAATCTATAATTGAAGTTTATGCAAGTTCTAAGTACTACTTACAAAGTATATATCACTAATCAAGATAAAATAATTTGGAAATTAATTAATTGAATTTTCTTATCAAATTTACTCAAAGTTATCTTTTAGTTATAATTTTGTTTATTATTTTTATTATCTATACCGAGAAATACTAGAAGAAATTTATTTCTTGAAAATATATATTTTACACTTAAATCGTAAAAAGCTTAGGTTTTCAATATTTATACAATCTTGATCTAATCGTCTCATTTGTTCTGTTTATTTTATTTTAAGGATTTTTAAGTAAGAATTATTGAGGGTTTCGATAAAATCTTTATCAAAGTTACCCATTGAGAAAATTAATAACTTCAGGTACATATATATATCGCTCCTGTTTTTTTCCCAGTTGATTTTGAATTATGTAAGTAGTTCATCATGGGAAATATCTCTTTTTATTTTGCTATCTTAATAGCATTTATTTCTATAAAATTTTCAGGTAAAACAAATTATTTATTCTTTATTATTCATTTTAATTTTGGGTATTTAGTTTCAGTACGGTATGTACCAGAAGACAGAAAAATTGAAGTTCTTCAAAATCAATACCTCTTTGGTATAGAATATGACCCAAGTCTTCAATTATGGGAATGCAGGGTTACTTCAAACACTGGAAAGTTTGGTACATTTTATATTGAGCGCAGATCTTCAAACAAACAGATTCATGACAAAGAAGATGTAAAATCCTCTTATTTTGTTTTATTGACTTTTTTTAATTTAATACTTGTCTCTAATTATAGTCCAATCTAAATACAAGGGCTAACGAAATTTCTAGTCTAGGTTACATGGGTTTCTGTCAGGTTATCATTTTTGGTGCTGTAAATGATGGACTTACACGATGGGATTTGGTAGCGAAAAAATACCAATGGGACTGTGGTGGCTCAAACATCATTTACAGTTTCTTATTTAGGTTTGTATTCATGATAAAAGTGTATCGATCTACTATAAGTTTATATTTTGTTGATTTTAGATAGGGTACGATTACATACATCTCATGTTGAAATGATGGAATCTGCAAGCTTTTTCAATTACATACTTCCCAATAATATTGAATTTGATTCATGTCGTGTAAAAATAAATCAAGACTTAAATAATACTATTGTAGTTGATCTTGATCTTCATGCACCGAGAATCATTACGGTAAAACAGATTGCTATAATATATAATTGTGTGATAAACACATTTTTTAATGCAAACAGAAAAACGAGGAAATCACAAAAAAAATAACTAGCTTAGGGCTAGGTTTATGCGGATTGAGATATAGAGATGCAACTCGAGAATTAGATGCTGCAGAATGGACATTAGTAGCTACAGATAAAGAGGGAAGAGGTTATGGAGGAACGTTTCAAACTTTCATTAACTGTAATTATTATCTTAAAATAAATTAAAGCAAAATAAATGTAAATAACTGTAATTCTAGCTAAAAGAAAGTATCGTTTCAATAAAACAGTGTCACTTGGACAAGAATATAATTTAAATTGCTATCCAGACGGTTCATTTTGTCATATTTTTAACCCCAATGGAGAAATGGTAGAAAGTAGAGCTTGCAGGTATACAATAGTACCTGTTAAAATGAAAGATATTGGTTTATGGAAATGTCAGATATTGTCTTCAAACAGTATGGATAGTATTGAAAGTACAGTTAAATTAATTGCAGGTATTTATTTTAATTTTCTCTCTCGTTTCAGTGAGATCATTATCCTTGCCTGTAGTTATGTTTCACTGCTTCAAATTTATTTTTCAACTTTGATATTTGCATACAATGTTTAACAGAGATTGCTTTCATGTAGCTTCCACAGCACTGATAGGTTGGACAAATGAGACCCAACATTACGTTCATGTTGGATGCCAAGCATTCCGTCCTGCTAGTTATTGCAGAATGACAGCACCTAATGGAAAAATGCTTCAAGTTGATGTTGGTTTTGCTACAGATCGCCATTTTGCATTTGGAACAGATCTGTCGAAGGGAATATGTTCAATAATGGTAAGAATGATTTAAGTTTGCTTTTAATGGTGACTCTCCATTTTTGAACTGATCTTTAGATGAATCACTTTATAATTTTTTAGATATCAAAACCTCTGCAGTACAATGAAAAGGGATTGTGGAAATGTGAACTTGCAGATCCCTATTTTGAAAGAACTGGTACTTTGATATTAGTAGCTGAAACCACACGTAAGTTTACAAGTACAGTAGAACCTTGTTAAGTCAGATCAACTGGAACCAAACATAACGAAAATATGAGTTAAGTGGAAAATCTGGAAAAAACAATACAAGACAAGATCCTTACAAAAGTTTTCTTTATATTGAACAAAAAACACGTTTGAAATATTTACACATCACACAATAAACGCATGTGCACAGTAGAGTTGACTTGCTAACAAAGAAGCTCATAAGCTGCATCAGTCTAGTGTCATTCTCTTTTTATAAGTTCCTAAATCGGTCCAGGTTATCTGGAGATCCGAGTTAAAATGGGCCAACTTAACAAGGTTCTGCTGTATTGCATCTTTCTTTGTGCAATATTTGTAATATTTTTAGCTATGTATCCAAAATTCTTGAAATTATCAGCAACATTAAATAAACCACTAACCATAAATTGTGAGGTCCCATATTCTACTGACTACTGCAGGATTCAGTCGCCTAAATCTCCTCTATGGTATTCACCAGATAATGAAGAAGAATTAAGTTTAGGAAGATGTTCGCATCACATAGAAAATGCTACTATTGACAACATGGGATCATGGACGTGCATGTTCGCAAGAGAAACTGGTTTAACAGATGAAAAGATAATTGTCAATGTAAGTATTAATAGTGATGAATAATTTAATGTAAATTTTTTAACATTTATTGTCTTATTACATCTGTAGGTAGCTTTTGATGAAATTCTACAATTTACTTCAGAGGTAAAAGTTCCACTAGATGGTGATGCAGAGCTATTATGTAAAACGAATGAGGTACCACTTGGTTATTGCCGATTTGTTTCTCCTCGAGGAGATAATTATCATATTCGAGATACTGATATTGGTTCTTCCCATAGGTAAGTTTATAAAATTTCTGTTTTTACTTATTTTTTTAATATCAATCTGTACTCTTTTTAGAATAAGCTATTTTGGAAAGGGTCTCAACTATGGTGAATGTGGTATAAGGATATCAAAAGTGACACGCAATGACATGGGTACATGGAGATGCGAAACTTTACCACTTCCTAAAAATACAGGAAGAAGTGAATATATAAAACTTGTACGTATTGATTTCAGAAGATATCAAAGGTTTAATTAGAAAATATCTTTTCATTCTTTTTTCTTCTGTTCTTTTACAGGTGATAACATAGATGTATTCAATTGCTGAAAACATTCCGCCAAGGGAAGACTGATTATGAAGATAAATATTTTTAAAAAAACATTCTTTAATTTAAGAATCATGTATTGCATAAGTAAATTTAGATTAATAAACATTCAAACAGTTTTTCTATAATCTTTATGTGGTCTCTTATAAACCAGAATCTAGAGAAGAATTCCAATGCAATAAATTAATTACATCATAAATAGACAAAAAGATTATCAATATTAAAACCTATGCTATGTGAGCGATAGAAATATTTCCCTGAAAGATGCAGATGAATATTATGGGCACTAGCATGAAACTTTCAGTATCGAGCTCTAGTCTGATTAATCTCAGAAAAGCTCAGCCTGTCTTATATAAGATTTATCTGCCACATATATTTATCTGTGTGTGGAGTAGAGTGCGGAGGTGAATTTTAAAGAGCAAACAGCTGCACTGATTGTTTATAAAGCTTCCTTCCAACAATGTAGGGCAAATGAGAAGGTGATTCTCGTGTTATTAAATATCTTGTAGTGGTCTTCGCCCTTACATACTAAGCATCTGATAGTGATCCTAAATCAAGTTGTTTTTATCCCTGCTTGAAGATACTTTTACGAACACATTGTATATTTGAACTTGAACAGCACGTTAGTTAAAATTCCATACGGTGGAGTTGGTCAGTAGTTGTGGAATTTAGACAGGTTTGCAACTAAATATACAAAACAAAGCAATTCTTTAATCAAAAACTTATACATTAAGTTACAGTACTGATTATATAGAATGAAGCAAAAGCTTAAGTATTCAAGTTTCAAAATTTGTTATTTGGAATACTAAACTAAGGCAGGTATTGTGTGTTTGTCCCTGATGGAATTGTTGAACTCTGCTCTCCATTAACCTTTTCAAAGAGCTAAATTCAGCCAGTTGCGGTGACACAGGATCGAACTTACACCTTCTTAGGAAAGTTAAATACAAACACCGGTCGGGCTTTGCTTTTTATTAACTTCCTGTGTTGGTCCAATTTTTACTCATTAATCTAGAAATCACTTTTTTATCAGTGCCAGTTGGATGCAAGATATCTGTTCTTACCAATGTCAAGTCCTATCTTCATACTACTTTTCAGAAACAGAAACAATAATCTAAACGACATTTATAAGTTTGTCATAAAAACTAAACAAACGAAAATCTGATTTTTCCAGTGAAATCCATAGCCTCCTTATAACATTATAACGCTGATAATAACGCAATTTATTATTATTATGCATTTGCCAAGAGTTGGCCCCACATTCATTAATGCTCATTCTTCCAGCTTGATTCTTCTTCTTTTCGTAGAAGGAACACAGATTAAATAAGGGTCAGATATTTCCCTATTCCACCAATGTCCCCATTTTTTGTCTGCACATTTACATTTGCAGCTCTGGGAATTTACCACGCCTACTCTTTTACGCGCGTTTTATGAAAAGTGCATTCCACGCTGTGCTGCTTGCGCAGTACATGTCAAAATAGCAAGCTCTCGCAGTTGCTTTGAGAGAGAAAGCAATTGAATCCACAAATTTGTCGGAGTGAAACATCTGACTCTTATTTAATCGATACCACAATTTCTGATTTAACCAGTGGTCCACTTATACAGGGTGTTTTAGCTTAATGGAGACGTAATGTTAATTTCAGAAAACACGAACAGGGTTAGAGTTTATTCTTTCCGAAATAGAAATTACTTTTTCTTAAATAAAATTTAGATTTTCTGAAATCAATTTTATCTTTGCTGAATTCGAATCTACGCTTTCTAAAAATGAAGTTACTTTTTCTGAAATTGAGATTGAAAATGCTTGTAGTTGGCTTAGGCAAAGTCAGATTCTAATTAGGATAGTAGAAGAATATCATACTTCCCTCTTCTTCTATTTTATTTTTGTTTATTCTCGTGTCTTCACTCTACCCTGATAATTATCTTAATAATTAACGGTAGCGGTAACCACTTTTATTGCTGAATACTTCCGTTTACTAAATACTAAATAAATACTTAACCTTTTTGTTAAAATTCATTTATTGGATGGTATTCTAAGGTAACATTACGACACAATGTACTTACTTTACAATAAGACTCTTTTTGGTGTTAGCCCAACTAAACTCAGCAGTGGCCTTGAGCGTAATGAGGAGGTTACTAACACAATAAAAGAACACAATGATATGAAGCAAGACATACTCAATAAAATTGCAAAAAGCATAGAAACAAGAAAATAAACAACAGCATTAATATGCCAGTATTAATCACATAAGTACCCAAAAACAAATTAAAAACCATACCCCATTAAAATTTAATCAAAGAAAATCTTTAAAAGAAATAATTCTGAAAACAAACAATTAACCAAACAATCTTGCAAATATTAGTCACTTCAAAAATTAAGAAGAAAACCCAATACAAACATTATAAACTTATTGCAGAAAATTCACAGGCCTATGTTACTCACATAAAGAAACAAGGGTTCTTAGCAAGTTTTCCTACCTACCATCAAAAAGAAACCCAATTTGTATAGCCTATGAAGTGAGAAACTTAAGTTAGAGGCCTGCACGGGACTGGTTTGGGTCGGGCCGAGCTTCATTTTAACAATTCATCAGGCTTTATGAGCCTGTCGCACTTTTCTGCCTTGTCGGAGCTGTCGAACCTGTCGAATCGGTTGGGCTTTTGAGCTGTTATTTTTGTACTGATCTGAAGCAGACCGGACTGAGATCTTTTTCGTACTGAACCCTACTGACTTGGAAAGGCGTTATTTTCGAACTCACGCAGACAAACATTATTTTCATACTGAACCAAAGAGGAGGATTTTTCTATACTATACTAGATTGCGAACTCTTCGTGACTGGGTCAGACAAAAATTATTTTCATACGGACTGAGGCGAGCATTATTTTTATACTGAACTAAGCGGAAAACTTTCGTACTGTACCGTAGAAGCCAGCACGGGTCGGATTTGATGGTCAGACCTTTGCGCGGTCTTATCCAAAGCTCGGGTTTAGGTCGGGCAGGGCTTCACTTTTTAAAGGGTATCTCAGACCTATCGGGTCGTCTGGTTTTATGGGGCCTCTAGGGCCTGTCGGGTTTCCCGGCCTTGTCGGGACGTTCTGGCCTGACGAATAGTTCAGGAATCTCGGACCTGTCTCGTTTCCCGGTTATGTCGGGATTCCCGACCCTGTCGGGTATCCTGGCTCTCTCGAGTCTCCCGGCTCTGTCGAGTCATTCGGGACTGTCAAATCGTTTAGGGGTATCGGATCTGTCAAACTTAAGAAATTATAAATATAAACAATAACAATTTCAAATGACGAAAGTAATCTTTACTCGAAAAAAATATTGATTTATGAAAATGTCATGTTTTGGTTAACAATAGCATGAAAAGTACTGAAAAAACAATTGAGTTAGTTACTATGGGTAAGGCCGTCAAATTTATGTTCAACTTTCTGGAACCGCCTATATAATGTTTAACAATTTCTTTTGTTTATGTTACAAAGCAACGATAGGTTGGACAAACGAAACTGCATATTACATTAATATTGGTTGCGAAACAATTAATTACGTCAGAGATTGCACAATGATAGTATCTAATGAGGAAATATTCTTAGTTGAAGATGGATATGCTACCGACAACTATCTTGCACTTGGAACAAATCTAGAC
>VTPC01089487.1:0-14702 GCA_011009095.1 Ignelater luminosus
GCCCTCAATTTTAAATAAAACTTAAGATGGTGTCAGCTTCCGACTATCTCAAGTTTAAAAAAAACAGTTTATTTGCTGAAGAAAGAGAAAAAGTCTTCAATTTTATTCAGCCACGCTTCTTTTCCAGATGCTAATCTGTTCACAACGTAATGCACATACTTTATAAGGATCCAAATTTTTTATTGCATAAAGAATCTCAGCTGACGGAATCTACACCAATTTAGTGTCCTAGAACATAAGTTATAAAAATAAATAAGTTCGACGTAATACGAAGGATTTTAAGCATTTTGTTTTTATTTTCAAAATGTAACATAAGGAAAGAACAGCAAATCTAATGATTCGTTAGCTTTTTTTCAGGAACTTGTTCTACCTTTCTAAATTTCCTTCTAATAAGTAGGAAAATAGGTTACGATAATTAATTTCCTTGTAAAGACCTTGTCGAATAAAAAAATCACAAGTTTGGTAATTCTTAATCGCACAAATCATGCTACCTTTTTGCCAATGTTCATGTTTGCATGTTCGCATTTTCAAGATATTTAAAATTAAGATATCTGGCAATGAAACGAGTTCAATATTTAACTTCTTACAAACACCTATAACTTTGTGGCCCATTAAATAGAAAAATCAACAAAAACAGGAACAATTTTTTGTTATCCATGTAACCCACAATGGATTTTTAGACCGCTGTCGTATTTCATAACACGAGTAAGACATGAAACCACAAAAGGGAAACTTATTTTCCCGCAAGTTGTTGAGATGTGCTATGTCGTGAATCACTAAGTGAGCAGCATGCTGGGGCGACTGGAGGACACGCGCGACGATGATGGCCTCTTCATTAAAAGGCCCACCTTGAGTGGGTCGCCCATCAACCCCCAGGCGCCAGCTTACCGCCCTCACATAGAATTGTTTCATAAAAATCAAGTGGTGTTCACATTAATCATAAAACGTTCCTCGCTATATTTTCATTATTATTTATATCCGCTGTGCTCACGCACGCCTTTATCATGACGCTATAAATAAATCAATGGCAAAAGTATAACTTTGATGTAAATTTTCCCGCTAAATGTAGTTATTGTTATTATTATCCATGGAGCAAAACTCCCACGCAACGATAACAACGATTAGTGATAACAATAGTAAACTGGGGGATAGAAAGAATAACACACGCAAATACTTTTATTTATTTTATACTATTCAAACAAGGCCACTTTCAATTGTTAACAAGGTACAGGAATAACATTTTAAATATTCACTTGGAAGAACCCCTCGTGAATGATCGATGCCGTTCTGCTAAATTGATTTCACATTAAATTAACCTCAAACTAAAAGTTCTATTATGGTCGCCGAAAGCGAAAAATATCCCTAATTACTTCTTTAATTCTTCTGAAAAACGTCAGACGCAATTTAAAACTGCGCTCGCACCCCCATAATATAAAACTAAAACAAAGAATTGCTCTAGCACTTTTCATTTTTAACTGCAGGGCGAACAATAATTAGGAATTCCTTGATTATTTCACGTAATTGTCCCGACTTCAGGAGTTCTTAAGAGTGTCATTAGCAATAATGGATGAGGCGGTTTACCAATCAACGGTCAGGACGATTTCGAACCGACTCGTTAAGTCTTTGAATAAATAATTGTTTCTCAATTAGTCTCTTAAAGAAGAAGAAAAAAACTTAAGATTTAAACGTCGCTTCCGATTAGTTTCTTAAAATGAGTTCTAAATGCGGAAAAACTAAATGTTAATAAATGAAACTTTATTGTTTTGCTTCTTTAGTTTAAATAATGCAAATCTAAAAATGTAGTATCTCAATTAAAAGTTTTCAGTTACAAAAAAGTAGCGCATCACAAGAACTTTAAAACGAAAGGGACATTCTTTTGTTTTGTTTTTAATAATTCAGTTACTGCAACTACAGAACTTGCAGAATCGATAACAAAAATTAAGGAAAAATAATTTGGTGTAAGCTATCAAAGAGGAAACCCAGTATCTGTTCAGCATATTTAAGATGGTGTGGCGTCTAAGTGTAAAGAAGATTGAAAAACAAAAGGAAAAACCATATGAAGGGAGATAACAGCAAAGATAATTCAACTACAGGATCTAATTTATTTATTTTACTTATTTGATTATAGTCATTTATCAAACAATAAAGACCTCATTGAGGTTAAAAGCAAGTTAGTCCAATATCGGCATTTAGTATCTGGTATCTGATAAGCCAAAAATTAGTGATGCCCAAAATCCAGTTTTTTTATTTTTTGAAGCTTCCAGGAAGTGTATAAGGTATTCGGCAAGCAACAAGATTACAGATTGTTTGGTGTTATCCGACTATAGCCTATTTGTAAGTTACTAAATACGTCTATTTTGGCGTTTTGGAAGTTTATTTGTTGAAGGCCTAGAAGAGACCACATAGCAAGTTTGGCCTAGAGAAGAAAGTTCAAACTTTTTTAACAGATGCCAGTTGTCGAGATATTGGACGCTAACAGTCCATCTTTACTATTTTGACTAATAGAAGCCAATGGAAATGAAATGTAGAGAGAAAAAATATTAGTTATTGAATTTTAAAGCTATAGTTGCACTTTACAGTCTGCATCTTTGCCAAGGTTGATCGGTAGAGCTTAAGGAATATTAACAGTCTTGTAATTGCTAACTATGTCTAACCTTTAGGTATGTCATGTTTCTAACTTAAGAGAATTAAGAAAGTCAGGACTAAAGTATTCGTATCAAATTTGCAGTAGCGACATTGATATATCTAAAATCTTTGTATAGGATCGGTTTTAGTAGTAAGACCAATTATAAATTTGTTATCTGCCGAGGTCGCGTGAATTATTCATAGCAAATTGCGTTCTGTCTTAAAATGCATTATTGTGGAAACCTCAATTGCAGATGTAATGGTTGAATAAAACTGTGTTGTTTAAAATCAGCTAATGAGAATTGCTAATCAAACTTGCCCTTAAAGTTTAATTTATGAAGTCCAGATCATAGTTTTGAAATATTAAACGGCACTTTCTAACGAAAAACTAAATCAAAACATGACTCATCGGAGAGAATTCTTGAGATCTGAAAGCAAACACAAACTTGGAAGTGATTCTGAGTATTTCTATGTTTTGATTGGCATTTGGTCTAGGTGTCATACATGGTTGTGAGATGACATTATCCAAAATAGTATCCTGGTTTGTCTGGCCTTTTATTGATCGGGCCTGACAAACGTCTATGTGAGCTTGCTTCTTTTCTTGTGAAAGCATGCGGAGAATCCGTAAAGCACTAAGTTTGCTAATTTTTCAATGGTCCCGTAAGAAAAAGAAACTGTTCAGTCAGTTCGTCAACGGTCAGCGTTCCATCTTCCAATATTATTAATAATCATTGGTTTTCTCAATATTTTCTGAAGATATTGCAAAATTTGGCCTTTCAGAACGAGTTTCATTTTTAAACTCTCTCACTTAGTACTTACAAACAGAGCAGTTTGAGAAAGCTATTTATAGATCTTATTTGCTTTTTTTGATAAAAACTTTATTATTGCTGCACTCTTTGTTCTTCTTCAATGAAATTCATATTTTAAAGCACACATCAAATAAAACAGTCTGCAATTTCTGTAATCTTAGGGTTGCAATGGCAAGGACGAAATGTTAAAAATTTATCTGACAGACCTTCGCTCATCGACCCTGTCTATTTTATGAAATACAATCCAATGGTATCTAGGTGTGCTACTTGTTAACCTTGTTTAACTCCTTGTCTTAGTTTCTACTCATTGTAATACGTACAGTCTCGAGACAATTGGATCAAAGAAAAACTAACAAACTGTATTTTGTGATGAATCCAACGGTATACTATCTGAGAGTTCAGTGTTATTTTTCGAAAAGCAATTCTTCCAATCAGAAACTGTAATCATGATCACACGATACCAATAAAAAGGTTCCTGATTAGTTGATATGTGAAGGGCAGAAGCTTTTTCATTGGTATTGCGTCATTGTAATTACTGCTCTTAAACGCAAGCAATAAATAGTGGTAGCTGTTTGCCAGCTCTCCGAACTGATACTTTTCCTTTGGTTTGGTACTAATGGAATTTGCAAAGCTCCCAAAAGCGCCTATTTGCAATTGCTCAAGGATATCTACATTTATGACAATAAAAGGTAAGTGAATTATAATAAAAAGTGTCAAAAACTATATATGCAAAGTGTTTGTGGCAAAAACTTCTTAAACAATCTTGGATAGACCAAGACAGTTCAATAGCATTTGATGGTAGTATTTGCACTTACTTTAGACTTTTAGAGAATACTTAGAAAAATAAATATTTAGTGTTAAGAGATTACTGAATTCTCAGTGCTCTCAATCTGTTACTCGTTGATTTTTTGCTAATTAATGATTCTTTAGAAGGTGTACTTTCTTGAGTGAACTTTCAATACTTGGCCCAGTACCACGGAAACTGCGTGGCCAGAACACAAAGGATAAGCATGAAGAAGTTCGAAAACAATTTTGAATTTTTATTCTCAAAGATGTTTTGTTCCATGACGAGCTATTCATTAAATATGTTTTCATTTGTCGTTAATTAACTACTTAGTACTGAAGAAAGATGCCTATCTAGTACCTCATTCTTCTAATAGTGAAGTCAGTAATATACTAAAGAAGCAAATTGATAATTAAAAACGATTTCCAATTTTATACTGAATGCAAGCATTCAATGAGAATTTTTGCTTTTGGAAGGTGCCTCAAAAATTGCAAGTAAACCACAAGGGTTAAACATTCATTTACGGTTTAGTAACTTGGTTCTGCTTAGTTACTACAGAATAAATTTTTAGACTTGCAAGATGCTGCTGATTCCATGGGGCTAAAATCTTTTTTCAAGGCTTTCGCAGGGAGAAAGACTGAGAGTATGATTAGAACAACACTGAAATAGTGCTCGGTAGTTGCATAGGCCTCTACAGGTGACATTGGGGTTGGGAGAAAGAGCTTCTTTAATTGTCATTTTCATTTAAAAAGAAGAAAATTTTACGATAAGCCTGATCCCCTACAAAAGAGGAATGCAAAGAAACGATAAATAATGACTTTTTCCATGTTGTTTGTATCTAAATTTCATTTTGTATTCTTTGCGTGTCTTGGAAAAGCCTTTCAGTCAAAGACATGGTCACAGCATACTGGGCATAGTCTTCAGTCTGATACCTGTAGCTTACTCAATGTAATTAGTAACAAATTTGTTGATAAAATTTATTGTGATACTAAAAGTCAAAAAGTAGCCTTACTAACTAAACTATACTAAGTATCTTACTCTGAATGTTAATTTTTACGAAATCAAAGAAACTTCAATAAATAACTAATTCTCCGGGTAAGTTTATTTATAATGCTCGACACGCGTTTTAATATAAAAGCTCCTACTAGAACAGAACCATCCAATTACTTTTAATTAGTTACGTAGCTAAAATCAACTTAAGGGATACTTTCTAAATATCTTTGTCTATTTATAAATACCCATAAATATTGCAAGTGAAGAATAAGTTTTTATTGTTTAACTTAATCAAAATTATTTATTTTCATTCTGTTGGAGTGAAGTAGAGGGGTACAAAAAACAAATTCTCCTCTTATTTAATTTGCAGCTTATAAAAATATTTATGTAAAAGTATTACGTATAGTTAGTGCCTTTAGTGGAGTTATTATGTCGGGCTTTATGAAGAAATTCAAGTATAGTAAACTGTTATTATTATTTACGTTTTATGTACATGAAAACCAGGAAATGTAAAACCTTATGATAAGCTTGAAAGGAACTAAACTTTACAACGTCTACTGTTATAGCTCGCTCATTCACTGTAATTTGCTGCAATGCAATTTAGGTTTATTTTGGTCTTTCCTTACCTTCTCGAGAACTAAATCAGAGTAGGTAGGTACATTACGTCAGGACTAAGAAAGCTAGAAATATCAAATTATAAGAGTGCGTATAACTTGATATCAAATAGTATAGTTTTTGCTATTTTTTAACAGTTTCTTGTTTTTTCATATTTTGATGTCAGGGCAGTGGATCTTCTGACTGAGCTGTAATAATATATTCAAGTATGAATCATGACATTCTAAGCTATTGTTTTGATGTTCTAGTGTGTTAAATACTAGAACTTTCAAAATTTATGCGTCTGTAATGACCAAGCCCATTTAATGCTATATTAGACAAATTGCACATAGAAGCTTTCTGATCAGGCTACGTTTATTACAAATAAAACTCGCAGAAATATATTTTAAATGTATGTTAGTAGAAAATCTAGAGCCACAAAGAATTTTTGAGCGCACCAAGGAAAGGTACACGCTCTTCAATAGATAACGATAACAACTGTCCAAGTCCAAGATTTTCGTGTTAACTCCCTATACGAACTGTATCAGATGGAGGATGTGGTTTTTGCTTCTGTGCTTGTAGCAATGCAATTGGTAAAAAACATAATTCTCTATGGTGTAGGTATATACCTTGATGGTAAGACCTTGTTTGATGCACTTCCAAGATAGTTCTTCCGACAATCTTAATACACCAAGTTTGAAAAATTGATCTTCTCTTAGTAGTTAGGGCAAATTCAACAAACAATAGATCGTTGGAGTACAACAATTTACTTAATCGTTCTCTACAATAGAACACGACTTCACCCACACCCCGAGATAACAAATATCAACGCAAGTTTATTCCTTTTGATTCTCTCTCGCCAATTTTAAATAATATCAATCTACTAATTTTAATTACCATGACTTTGGGCTGTAATTAGAAACTACCATGCTACCAAGATCCTTCGGAAACTTTTTGTCGCATACCTAAATCTAAAAAAAAACTCGAAACTATAAGAAATCTAAGTACTCTACTAAAAGATTCTTGCAAGAAATCTGGAAACATTACTCTCTTCCATCTGCAAACTGCATACTACGTTAGATCCTTCTGCATACTTCATGCATCAACGACATCATCAAGAAAAAACAAACACAAATTTGCATTCAAAGCTTTGATTTGCAAATTTAGTTCTTCTTTTGCAAGCTAACTGGTCAGATCTCTAAACAACTGCTGCAACATCGAAAAACTGACGCTTCTTACAGAGCAACATCGAAGACTATCCTCTTGTCAACGTAAGAGTCTGCTGCTACTGTTAGATTGCTCTCTTTCAAATTATCTCTAGTAGCGGATCTGGTTTTTTGTTCACCGCCGCAAGCAATGACACAAGAAGACAAACATCGTATGGCACTCACCAATTACTGTTTTTTCCCATACCTTTGAAGAGCTTACTCAGAGTAGAGCTACTGGAGAACAACACTGACAAGCAAGAATTGGTAGTTGTTAACTACCGACAAGGTAAAGATTAATTAGCAATTAACCCCTAGGTGAGTATATCGTAAATAATTAAATTTTTATTGAAAATTATCAGTTTTATATACATTTATAGAGTAAATGTAAAACTGTCAAGTAGATGAATTTAAAGAATTAATATTCAATTACAATTTCCAATAGAAAATTGTTAAACTGTAACTACCTTATTGGTAAGCATCAAAAGTAAAACAGCTCATTTAATAGAAGCGCTACTGTGAAGAAATTGGAAGACGTGGATACGTTAATGGATATAGAATAAAAATAATAAAATCAAATCCAAGAAACAAAGTGGTGATGGGCACTGAAAATGACACAACAACCTGGAAGATGTTAAACTTGAGAGACCACTTGAGATCAACACCACGATTAAAAAAGAACAAAATAGGAGCACCAACTCTCAGAATATCAAATAAAATTGGCAGAAGCGTTGTGTAACTATGAAGTGTTCTGGAACAAATTGTGGGCATGGATATCAAAACATATTTAATTTCTCATCAAGATTTTGTATGGCATAGCACTGCTAGCTCTTCTTAGACATGTTCAGTTACTATAGGGAAAACTTTCTGTGCAGAAGAATAGCATAGTTCAAAATCGATGTTTCTGCTCTGAATTAGGAAACTGGTAGTTGATTGCGGGTGCCCAAAGTACTTATAATAAGACTATATCAAACTTTGAAAGATCCAGATTAGTTGTCTCAACATTTCTATGCTGGGCAAAAGTTAGACTTTACCGTAAGCAGAGAAGACGAACCATTGGTATGTAGTGTTGTACACGAATGTTTCTAGTGTCTAATAATTAGAATACTTTACTGGCAATACCGAACATGTTACGAACATGGAAAAGCAATGTATCATTAACCACGTTGTACACGTAATGGTAAGCATACTTCCGCTACACCATAGAATAAATCTAACAAATCTTGTCTTGTTTTAAGTGCATCTGTTACTGAATACTGTATACTTATTAAATCTGCATTATTTGTTCCAATTGTTCCAATTTCAAAATTGACATTTTACGTAACATTTGAGTTAAACAACATCTTGCTAACGTACTTTTGAACAACATTGGTATGATCCAAACACAATTTGTCCGGAATAGGTACTCCATCTTGTATTGAAGCTAATAAATCTAATCTCGTAAAAGGAAGAAGAAACCCATACCATCCTGATCAACTGAAACACGATCTATTAAAGTCGACAATCGATCCCAAGGCATATGACGACGTTCAGTATGAAAATCAAAAGGGTCATGTCCCTCTGCTCCTCTTTGATCTACTGATCAAGTACGAGTATAACTTGACGACCATATATAAGATTTATATTTTCTAAATGTCTAGCACAAGTTGCTTGTTGATCTTCTTCTCCAACATGCTGTATATCACGAAGTGGTTTGTTATAGCGCAAATTAGGTAATTCTGTCCAATCCACGAACTTGAACAAAACTAATTCGATTACCTTGATACTCAACAATTTGCTTGTTTCGACAAAATTTGCTACATTTACAGTTTTATCAATGCCACCTTGGAATAATCTTGCGTTAGCTCGATAAATACTTTTTCTAGAAACCACAGCCTACATGAAATTGCAACTATTCATTGAAATTTGGTTTATAGATAAAAAAAATCATGAACCAAGTAAACAAAAACTTTTTAATTTGGGATGGCGAAAAGTTTTAAGTATAAAACCATTCCGTACAAATCGTTGATCAGCACGGTCTACCAATTATTGAGAAAACAAATCTGGAGCTGTATGCCAGTACATGCTTAATCATATTTAAATAGGTAGTGCTGTCTATTTGTTGCTCTGCATTTAAATGCAAGGTACTTCGACAATATGGAAGAATTTCAGTATAGAGAGGCAAATATTCAGACGAGATGTACTGGTCAGGTTCAAAGGGAATCTACATCGTTTTCGACATAGCTGTCAGTAAAGCTAAAGAAAAGTAAATAATTTGAGAATCCTGATCTGTCTAGCATAGAAGTGTTTGGCATCTTGCAGAAGCTGACATTGACTATAGATACATATGAATGACAAATCTGCGTTTTCTGATATGATACGAAAATCAAAGAGAATTTAGAATACTCACAATCGCCTCGTGTTTCGTACCTTAACGGCAAATCTAATAATAATATTGATGAAATTGGGACAATTAAAGTACAGAGAGACTGAATAGTTGCTCTACACTTTTGCGAAATTATTTTCAAAATTTTATGTAAGATACAGTAAAACAGAATAGCAATAAATTACCGCTAATTTATAGCGCTATTTATTAAGTTACAAAACGTGCAGTATTTTAAGCTGCATTAGTTTAGTCTTAACTACTTGTCTTGTTTTCAGATTAATTTATTCTATTTGCAAAGCAGAATTACAGGAGATTTTTACCAACTTGAAAGCTTGTATTTTCTTGTTTTGTCGTTTGATTAATTTGTGTTCTATAAAAGAAAGAAAATAACAACTTGGAAATATCTTTTACAAATTTTAAAGTCAAATTTCTTTAATTACTACTCATATAAAAAAAATTTCCAAATTTAATTTAAATTAATTTTTATGGTATCAATGGCTTTTATAAAGTTGACTTTTTAATTTGACCATTGACGTTTTATAATTTCCAACAATTAACACTATCTGAGTCGTAAATACAAATAACTGTCTTAATTTCCGATGGTTTTTATGAAGATAAAATTTAATTAATGAATCGAAAGTAGTTTCATTTTCCATTTAATCGTTAACAGAAGTCAAGTTTAATAGTCGTAAAGATAACGAATGCGTTCACTGGTTGGATCCATGTTTTAAATGTTAAACAAAACCGTTTTGTTTATAAAATCACAGATAAAACATGACAATTTGCTTTCATTTCCAAAGGTTATCGACTGCAATTATAATTTTTATTAATAATTCTATTAATGTAAATACCAAGAATTTGTAATCATATTTTATGTTATTTTTGTAAACATCATTCATTGATTTATTTATATACCTTCCGATGTATATTTAGACTTGTCTCACTTCAAACAAAGGTCATCTTTACTTTCAGTGATACTTCTACCGCCCATAAAATTGCCAGAAATCTGTCCTCTAAAAAATGTTTATTTATAAAAAATATGGATAATAAAATTACAGATTGGTTTATATTTCGTTAGTGGACGCGTGACAACCAAACATCAAGCCATGGTAGGTTGGCCCCGCCTAGGTCCAAGAGTTACACATTAATGTAATGAGACAAGGGCGGACGGCGGCTCGAGTAGGTGGAGCGTTTAATTAGTTGATTTAATAATCGTAGTCACGTCATCGGTCTCCTTGATGACCACGGTATTGAACTTGAAGAGATACTACTGTAAGAGTTAATAGATCTTATATCAGATCGTCCTGGGAACCACATTATAAAATTATCCATACCCTATTTTCAGCTTGAATAAAAAAGAGGCCATCAAGTTTTTACATCCCATCAACTTTTCTATGTACATACTAAATATATGAATACAGCAATACATTAGTTAACATTAATAGCAATAAATAAAGAATTTTGAATTTTATTCTTTATAATCCATCACCCGCATGAAACATAAAAGAAAAATTTGAAAAGCAAAAGTTTACTTATATCTCTGAGTTTTCGCTCTATTCTACTGTATAGGAAAATTGATTCAAGTACAAGAAGGAATAATATTGTGTTCTAAATCTACTTTTGAAAATACAACGAAAATTATCCTCAGTGATCTTGCTGACAAGAAGTTGGGATCTCACTAAACTTAAACACTGTCTTGCCTTAAGTATTCGTGTCCTTAGACATAGAAATTCTATTCCCCACTTTTTCCCTACATTTCTTCATTTTGAAAAGGAAAGTAGCTGCTTGACATTGAAACATTTGCTATCAAAACGTAAAAAGCAGCCTCACTGACACTAAGTCGATCACAGACATGTTCTACTTTGTTCAAGCCTGCAGAAGAGTTTTTTTTCCATTTGTTTATCATTACCGTCATTTTGTTTCTATACTTAGACATTTTGAATTCTACTTTAAAAGTTAAAATTTAAATAAATCTCCTTGAAACAATTTTATTCTCTATGGGTCACCACTCATCATAGTTCCAAGTGCAAAAAATACTTCGGTAGGATCATACAAACAGAAAAAAGATAACTAAATCCAGGATTAGGTAATAGACGCAAACCCAAACTCTGAGCGTGAAGTCAGTTTCTCAATCATTAGCAAAATCAGACTTAATATATTTTGATTCGTTTTGTTTTACTAATTTCGATGAACAATTCAGAATCGCTTAAAGAAAACGTTGTTCAGAACACAAGAAGGACTTTAAGTATTTGCTAAGCTCGCAAATTTTGTGCTGTTGAGCACACTGTGCTTCTAACATTTGCTGAATCCATAAATTGTATTAGAGATACTAAAGATGAGTTGTATGCTGGGAGAGAATGACAGAACCGTTTGACAAAACTTAGGTAGGAAAGTGGCATTGAACTGTTGGCAGAAAACCCAAAAAGGTTTTATAAATCACAATCCTTTGACAACGCCAATGGATATGAAAGAATCTCTCTTTGTTGTATCTTACAAATATACCGTGTGTATGTAAAGTATGGAAGTATTGGAAGTGCTCTTTAATCTTACGGTCGCAGTTAATAATTGCCACTTTTTTATAGCCTGCTAATGCCAATATAAAAGTTGTAATTTTCAAAGTTGAACTGCTTGGAATGTCGACACAAACCAAATCAACAAAAATAGTTTATTAAACTTACACAATTTAAAAAAGGTAAACATTTAAGAGGTTATTGTTAAACTTATTTAAGTCATTTTTAAAAATTTTTGGCACTTCTCAGGGAGACCTTTCTGAATCCTATCTTTTAATTTATTCAAATCATTATTAGAATGGTTTGATTTGGAGTAACCTAATAAAAAGCAATCTGCCATGATAAAGTCTGAAAATTGTGCTGCAGACGATTTTTCTTAAGACTGTCATTCTTCTGTTCACTATAATGAGCGGTCGTGCTCCAGTTTGTTGGAACCACATACCTCCATGAAGCAGTAGTTAATTTGCAGTGTTCATCAAAAATGATTCTGCATAGGTATCGTTCTAAATTGATGCTAACCGTGTTTACAATTCGAAAAAAAGATCTTGTAATGCTTGCACAACATGTACCGCACTAAAAGGCAATTTTCTGTGAGTGCTATAACTGTTCAAAAAAATCTGAAAGATTCTGTTTTGCCCAAAAGTATCTATTCTTTCCTTAATTGTAAATGAGTTTCATGATCAATTACATCAATATCTGTTTTGAGAAACCCAATCACAAAGCTGAAATCTACAAATTTTGTTCCATTGATGAAGGTTTGTTGCAAAACTTTTTTTATAAATATGACAGGCGTCAATGATGAGATAAGTACGAGTTCATTATCGCTCGGGTCCTTGGCCTCTGCCTGGCATTTCCTACTGGACCGTTTTCAAACTGTCTTGTCCATGCTCGAATTCTATTCTTACAAGGTCTTACACATCCATACCAGACAAAACTTATAACTTAGGGATATAAAATGACATATAGGCTAATTTCATTAACCTTATGATTTATTTGGTCTAAGTAAAGATAAATAGCTGTTAATTTCAATGTGGCTCTTGAACATCGTTATCAATAATAAAAAAATATCAATTAGTGATTAAAGGTGGGCGCTACCAATTTTGTTTATCCCATCTTATCTAATGCCAATTTTCTATTTTGTCATGACCGTTTTGGATTTTGAAAACTAAAAATGTACAGACCAAGCAGACCCATATTCCAAAACATCGAAACAAGATTCAAACATTCTTAATCAGTTATACCCGGGGACACACTGTATATGTAGTGAACATTTGCAGCTTTATGTTTGTCACTTCTCACATCCAATGCGCCATAGTTTCTTGTTTCGCCAATCCTCTTTATGTAGGTCTCTGTTTTCCATTTCTCTTTCTATATCTGTCATCCATTTTTCTTTTGGCCGACCTCTTTTGTTTCTTTCCACTGATTTTTATTTCCATACTTGCAGTGGTATCTTATCTTCATCCATTCTTCGTAGGTGACTTCACCATTTTAGTTATTTTTCTCTTATTTTGTATATATTTGTATATAGTATATTCTGTTTTCATTTTCTTCCTTGTATCTTGGTTTCTAACTCGCTCTAGTAACGTTAGCCCACAGCTTCTTCTCCAATTGACATTTCAGTTGCCATCAGTCTTCCCGTTAATCTATTGTCTAGGACCCATGTTTCGGACCCATATGTCACTATTGACTCTACCATTGTTTTATGTACAGGGTGAGTCGGGAAGATC
This sequence comes from Ignelater luminosus, assembly GCA_011009095.1. NCBI lineage: Eukaryota > Metazoa > Arthropoda > Insecta > Coleoptera > Elateridae > Ignelater > Ignelater luminosus. Next base: position 13,613 of record VTPC01089487.1, read on the forward strand.
GCACCAAACTCCATGTACATGTAAAAATAATAAGAACAAACTCGAATTTTGTTATCCGATTTTCATTTGTTTTCAACTGTCTTGTCCTTATTAATCTCCAGACCCCACCTTGCGTATTCTTCTACGAGTCTGTTTAACATATAGGTCATATCCTGTTTATCCTCTGCCAGAATAATTTGATTGTTCGCAAAAATTATTGTGTGTATGTGCCGATTTTCTATCCTTATTCCCATTGGGCTGCATTTGCTTGTCCAAATTTCTAGGGCAGCATATAGGTAAATTTTGAATAGTGTTGGGGACAAGCAGCAACCTTGTTTAAGCCCTTTTGTAGGTTGCATTTGTTCTGAATCTTGACTTCCTATTCTGACTTTAACACTATTCTGTCTCTATAAAGCTTTTGTTGCGTTTATATATACTTTACTAACTCTTGCTCTTTTTATAGCCTCCCAGAGATTTTTAAGTCGTACCGAATCATATGCTTTGCGTACATCTGTAAAAGTTACGTAGCTATTTTCTTCTCTGCTATTTGTTTCAGTGTAAATATATTTCCCATACATGATCAATTCTGGTGTTTAGCAGTTTCCCATAGAGTTTTCTTAATGAAGATGTTATGCTTATTCCCCTGTAGTTTTCACATTCCTTTCGACTACCTTTCTTTTATATTGGGATGATATACGATCTCTTCCAGCCATTTGGAATGTTATTTCCGTGCAAACACTCGTTAAATATTTTGTCTCCAATGTTCCTAATGTAGCATGCAAAATTAATCATTAGAGAAATCATCCTGAAATAGAGTGTATCATAAAACTAATAGAAATCAAAGGAAGTGTACATGAAGCTTTGATTTTTAAGTTTTTATCTTCCGCTTCATCCAGGGCCATATTGTCCAGTAGGCTAACTGGGCAAAAGTCTAGGGCATCGCACCGTCAAATTTGCATTTAGATGTTTCACATTCCACATGCATACAAATATTCATGACATAAGCGTCAAGTTGTTATCATTCAATCCTGGACGTCCAGTTTTCTTAATACAACCTTCGTTCCATCTAGCTTAGCCAAATGGCAAAAGATTCTAGAGTAACGAGAAACGG
>VTPC01089487.1:27772-43848 GCA_011009095.1 Ignelater luminosus
CATCCTAGGACGTATATTTGATATACAACTTTGGACATTTAACGGACGCCCGTACTAATTTTGGACAATAAATGTGCTATATGGGATAGAGACCAAAAGTCGTCTTCTGGTTAGGCATCTTTTTCGTAGTTTCGGAATTTGGAGAAATTAATGTAAACCTTTCTTACACTTAATAGTCACTTAAAGTGTACGAAACGATAGAAATTAACATCATGTGCAATTTTGATCAGGTGTGCAGACCGCCAGTAAAACAAAGAACTTTTGATTTGGGATGCTGACGAAACAATAGTAGATACCAAAGTGATCAATTGAATCTTTAAGGATTTATCCACCGAGCACATCAAAAGAGTTTACTACAAAACAAGAAGAAAATAGTACTCTTCACTAGTCTTTGGGATGCCAAATTTGAAGATCAATACTTATGTGTTTGGATGGAGGTAGTTCTTTCTTAACCATGGTATTCTCTCTAATCTGTTCTTTGATGCTTTTCTCACTTCTCATCGAACTGGAACTTTAAAGCAATCAGGTACCTGTGTTTTAGTATCCGTGATCAGGCAGTGAATGTGAATTCAATAAATGATTAACGAATTTGTCTTCAAGACTCCAACTAGGACCAAATTATAACATAACATAGATAGGAGATAATGTACAAAGCCTTGTTTTCTCAAAGAAAGTGTGTAACCATGTTCTGGAAGGAAGAAACACTAATCAGCGACTGATATAGAATAACATGAACTTTCCTTTCACACTGCTTAAAATCTGAATAACACAATACCTAATTAAACTAAAACTAAAAATAGTCAAAAACAGTAAGAGAAAGACTATAGAAGAACATTTAAGTTCAACAGAACAAAAAGATATCTTAATAGGAAATAAATGATTGGGGTAACTACAAAATTACATTGGTAAAGAAAAGAAAGCGAGTTAAAACGCAGACAAAATATCGAAACGAAGTGAAAACAGAAACTAACCACTAAGAAACCCAAAACTATTTGCAAAACTTTTGTTAGTTGTAAAATTGATACTACGAGGAGAACAGGAAACTTCTTTATAGAAATACCCGTAAGAAGGAAAAATGTTCCTAAAGAGGAAATTGTCTTGGTAGCTAACCTAGATAATGGCGACTACTAAGAAAACCAATTAAAAACTCAAAGAACAAAATCAGAATTGTTATGATCTTGTACCACTGTAACCAAAAAATTGTCAAATCAAAGCAGAAATAACTAGATAGCTTTGCAAAGACTAACCGAATGAACATTACATGTAGAAAAACAATAACGAGAAAAGTTCAAATGCGATACCAAAAAGTTTATTTGTTGATTTTGTTAATACATCGTGCTCTGAATCGGTGAGGTAGTCCTTTCCTTAACTTCCAATAAAATTTTTCGTGGACGTATGTAAATAAATTTATACGGAACGTATAATGAAAGTGAAAAGTAAGAAAATAGTTTTAAATTCCATATCTTTTTGGTTAAGATTTTTAATAAACAAACATAAAATGAGATCCATGACAAAATATACTAAGGAATAATTTTTTATCGACTTTTTAAAATCTGCCTTTAGCTTTAATCATTGTTGCAAGTAAGACTGTAATAGGATTGTGCAATAGTAAAAATTTTCTCTACATATAAAGAAAATCCAATAGTCGTGTTCAAATTTTGATTCACAGTTTTCTGTAAAAGATTGTGTTTTATACAATACCTTACTTTACACGGATTGGTTGAACATTTCCAAATATATTTTTGATTGAAATACACCCGCTAAATTGATCTCTTAGTTCGGATGTTTCTGAAAGAAGAGCGGATAATGCAGAATTGGATGGTGTTACGTGGCAAAACGGAAGTTAAAGCCAAATGTTTTTGTTGAAATTGTGAACAACGGCGACGAACGCGGATATAACAATGGCAACAGCTCGCAGCACATCAAAAAGGGAGCTTAGATAGATATCGCGCAATATGATTCCGATGGCGCTCCGCACATCTTTCAGAGTAATCCATGACAGAGGTTCCCTCGATTCTCGCCGGGGGACCATCTTCGCGTTTATTCATAACCCGTGACATCTACCGATACGTCCAGCTTTTCTTTATGTTGAAAACCAGGCAGGCATTTTGTGAGACGGGATTTTATTCTTGTAAAACGCACATCAACATCCTTGTTTCAATCACAAAAGTGGAAGTACTAATAAACACTCAAGTTTTTATGTAAATCACCGTCCTTACTTAATGTTTGTCGCTTGTTTTAATTATTCAGCAGCGCTGTAGCCTCGCGGTGATAAACTGAATTAAAGTCGCAGGTCACGAGTGTTGCGACAAGTGTTTTTTGCGTTATCTATGCTAACGAAATGGTCTGATCTCTTGGGCGCAGCCAAAATACATTCTCCCGAGAAAGAAATAATGTCAGTAATTTATTTTTTTTTAAGATAACGAAGAGGTACTACTTTAAACTGTCTTTGTATATTTTAATAAAATGATACAAACGGACATCATATGTAAAACGTAAACAACAATAAATTTTTGTTTTTTGAAAAATAAGCCTCAAACTTTAAATTTTAATTATCTTTAAGTGCGCATCTATCGATTATTATCTGTCTTGCTTTATTGTCGTTTTCTCTCCACATTTAATAACTTCTTTTTCTGTTAGTTTTTGTTTTGCTTTAAATTTTAAAGATTAATTTAATTTTCGTGAGATATTACGATCCACAAAATGTTGATAACAACAAAAGTTCACGAGTCAAAATAAAAACAAGATGTAGAAAGTCTCGTAAAGCCAATTCTCGTTGTGCATCCGTCCCCAAAGCTTTTGACGTTAAAGTCCCTTGGCGCCTGACGTCACAACATGCAAATTTCATAGCCCACTCGCTCCGCAGTGTTGAACTACATTATTAAAGACAATTTCTTTTATGCGCGACAAAAATACAATGCTACCAGTATTCGGTTGTTGTTAAGCTTAATTGTCAACACTTTTTTGCTCTTTTTATGTTTATTGTCTGTATACAAATGTCCTCAGCTGCAAACAATAGCTACTACCACTACAATGGAGGATATTTCAGTTTTACTTTCTTTTCTCACTTTTTTCAAATGTAAATTCTGACGAGCTTAATTTTTTCAGGGGTTTTTATTATTAAAATTAATGTCCTAAAACTGCCACTCATTTCCGATTCTTATTTTTCTACTCGGCAACTAAATGTATCTGAAGGACATTTAAATGGGAAATGATTTGACGATTCTTTTTCTTTTTTCCCCAAATAAATAAACCGTTACAATGACATAAATATTATTATAAATTTGTAAATTATTAATAATATGCCCTTAAATTTAAAAAGGGGAAACTAATTAGTCAACAACATTCTTCATTGTGATAAATGTTGTTTGCAAACAAGAAATTGAATAATATAACATGAAATATACAAGCTGGAAGACCTGGGTGTAGCAAGAAAATATTTAAATTTGAGGACCCAACTCTTTATTCACAGCAATGTTACAAAGATTCATAACTTAGTCTTCTTGTCCTCGTTTAATGCAAAAGGTGAGATGGTAGGAAAAGACACAATATAGCCTGTGCAACCACCGACCACGTTGAGAAATAACCAGAAAATCGCATTCACACATTGTCGTATTAGGCCTGACATCTCCAAACATCTCTTTCATTAAAACGGCCATTATTTAGATTAATGTTGCCCCCGACTGTGGTTTAGAATTACATTGACTCCGTTGCCAACTGCCAAGAGCTGCTCGATGATAAAATACGTGGCTCTTTTTTTTATTTTACTAAGTTGAATTTCGTTGTGATATGTTTTGACTCCCCGGTGTGATACAACAATACGCTGCATGCCCCAAAATAGCTGGATAGATTTCTAGAAGCGTTGCACATTTTTAATGGTTACTTCTGTTACAGCTGTCTCAATTTGAACTACAATGGCTGGTTTATAGGTTCACTGGTTAGAGTCACGGTGTTACGATGGTGGTTGTGCTCGCGTCCGGACGCTCTACATGAACTGCAGACCGCCCTTTCCCTGTAAGATGAAATCACTTCTCGTGATGTCCTGATTACCTCGCTCCTATCGTATGTTATCCCGATTCGCTGACATCAGGTTCGACAGTTCATTGTTCGTGTAACATATTGGTTTCCGGTACTACTCTAAATGCTGTGCTATTCAAATTCTCTTTTCCCCTAGGATTTGCTCACTAACCAAATATTTACGTTTTACCGTTGTCTCTTTTTTTTTTTTATTGTCGGTTAGGAAACAATATAAATCTTCTTTGCCAAAATAATAACTGTATTTTACTTTTTTTGGAAATAAATCTTCAATGTATTCATTTCCCTATAATGTAAATGTCAATACTTAGAATTATTGCTTACAAAATTTATTTAAATTTGTAACTTTAGTATTTTTCTAAAAGTTGTTTATTATGTCATTTTGATCAAACTTCGTATTTTTAACTTGGAAACATACTTAAACTGGAAAAAAAGCAAAATCATAAGAGAAAATTGAAATGCAATTAAGTATTTTAATTTAAAATCTGAAATCTACACAAATCTTTGCACACCCATTTATCGCTTTGATAGGTAACTCAGCAAAACTGTATTGACTATGAGTGCACTGAAGTAAGTAACTAATAAGAATTATAAATATATTGCGCTGATATTGTTGACAATTGGGATAAAATTGGAAATTCAAAACTTTAACTGTAAACTATTTTCTGAACTAGTTTAATTTTATATTTTTCATTTTTTTAATTACCTATTTAGCTGAAATTATCAAACAGTATTAATGTCATAATTATGTCCTAAGTAATTAATAATAATAATAATTCCTGAATTATATTGAATTTATAACTTCGTGATCATAAAACTCATCTTTATTAATCCAGAAGTTTTACTACTTTAATAAAGAAGACCTTAAAGAAATTTATAGATAAGCTCAATGCATAATTTTAAAATACTCCTATCCATCGTTTTTAAATAAAACTTCCAACAATGTAATACGTATACAGTGTGTCCAAGATAAAGATGCACAGAATGAAGATCTTGGAAACGGTAAGAGATACAGCATCGGTTAAATGGGATGAAAGTTGCCTATCCATAGGACCTTTTTATTGGCGTTTGCAAAATCTAGATATCTTGGATAGTTTCAGAGATATTTAAAAATAAATAGATTTCTCGATTTTCGTTATTATTATTTCTTTTCTTTATTTGAAGAGATATCAGAAATAATCAATTCCTCTTCTACTATTTGGTTTGATTTTCCACCGTAAATACAGTTTGGAGAAACCTCACTACTTTATACAGTTCTGTTGGTTTCAGTGAAATAGAGGTTGCAAAGATCAGAGACGTACAGAGTGGGTAAACTAAAATGGAATAAAATTTTTTGCTTTGTCATTCATTGAACAATCTTTAAAATTTATGGTTTTTAGGAATTTTAGTTGAAGTGGCCTGAAAGGTTTAAAATCATAATCTCAATATGTATCGCACTCGCGATAAAAGTTAAAAAGGTCTTTTTTTCAAGCTTTTTTTATTAAGATAGCATACTAGTCGTCAGAATTTTAAAACTTTTATGCAATTGTGCAAGTGCATGGTGACACACCAGGCACAAGTTTCCAAATTTCCATTTTGTTGCTTTTCTAGAAATAACCGTATAGACTTCTGGTTCTGCTTAAATATACTATAGTATTTTGCAGGGGCATTTGGACAGACTTTAGTCACTGCAATAGGAAATCGCGAGATTAAATTTTTTCCAAGAACAGTAACATACGTCTTTCTCTGCAATGTGGAAAGCTAAGAATATGAAAGTGGAAATATAAAGAGATCAATATACAAGGTAAGATAACAACGTCAGAGATACAAAGTGTAGAGTCACACAACAACTATAAGTCTAGCCATAAATTCTGTCAGTCACGCGCTGCAACGGAAAAATGAATATACGACGAAGCGACAACACTGCGAACGTGATATTCTAAACTTAGTAAGCACTGCATGACCGTGAACAAGTGAACGCTGTTGTCAATGGGTCGCCATGAAGTCGGAAATGTATGAAAAACGTGTTGCGGTTTTAGCCTTACATAAGGTGGGGAAGAGTACGAGTCAGATTTACTAGTTGCTAAAAAAAAAATGCGCTTCGCAAACAAAAAGTGATGGCACGCAAAATGCACATCCCTCCCCGTACGCTGTCTAGAATTATTAAAGAAGATTTAGGAATAAGTGCACAGCGACGGGTCACGAGTCATTCATTGACTGATAAATTGAAAAAGATCCGAAAGGAACGGTCGAGAGGGTTATGGCGAACGTATCGCAACAAGTGTTCACAATTCAAGAAAAACATAACCGGCAGAATGATTGTGTGAAAGGTTTCCGCGAGTCGAAAGAGGTCATCATCCAGCCAGTGTGGGGTGTGTCATACGCTGGCGTCACGAAGGTGCATTTCTGCGATAGAGAGGTCAAAACATCAACTGCGGTTTATCAAAATATCTCTGTTCAAGAATAAACCATGGACATTTGAACAGGACTCGACCCCAGGCCACAAAGCCAGGACAATTCAACGGTGGCTGGAAACCAACGTGCCGTCGTTTATCAAAGCTGAAGATTTGCCATCCGGAAGTCCGGATTTGAACCCCCTAGATTACTCCCTATGGGATATTCTTGAACAGAAGGTCTGCCATACCAGACATCTCAATTTGGACTCCCTCAAGCGAAGCATTGTTCGTACAGCTGCCGAAATACCTGTCGATTGAAGCTGTGTTACGAAAATGGCGGCGCACATTTCGAATAAATTTATATGTTATTACAGCATTTTTTCTGTACTTTTCAAATATATATTTTATTTTGCTTCTAGCATTTTTTTTTCTATATTGATGTTCGCATGCGAAGTACTGACAGAATTTATGGCTAGACTTACATATAGCACTGAATGCAAACACTATGGGTGCAATACTAAGTAGTAGGGACATAAAAAGGGAGTCAAGAGTTGCCCAGAAGATACAGTAGTTGATAATACAAGTATATAAGCCTTACACCAAATGCAATAATGACAAACTTAGAAAGAGCAGAAGATAAATGAGTCAACATAGAAAAGAAAACGGTTAATATACGTATCTAGTTATGGACGAGGTCGGAAAACGTAACCTTGCAGGAGTATTTCTTAGCTCTACCCAATGCATAGTAATGTACTTAGAAAATAAAGAAGTCAAAGAATTTTCAATAAACCACAGTTGGGAAAAACAATAATCAAAAATCGTAGTATTGTAGTACCTTTCCAAAAAGCATTGTACTTGATTTAGAAGGTTTATTACCCTAACTTTAAAACTTTTTGTCCTGAAAAGTAATGGTCTAGTGATAATTTAGGAACTTTTTCGCTAAAGTGTCATATTGTTTTTTAGCATAAAAAAACTTGTCCAGTTGCGATATGCATTTTTTGAAGTTTCGTTTGTACTTCAAGTCTCGCGATTGCATTTTCTGCACAAACGTGCCTAGGTAGTCTTTGATACAATCTGACGCAAAAGAATCATTACATTGGTGCAAGAAGGGCCCTTCTAGCGAAGAAGAAATCAAAATGACATGTTAAAAGTATGTAACCAGTTCCAAAACACGCACTCATCAGCAGATCTTTCACGTATTACTATAATTGCTCAGAATCGTGTTTTATTTATATCTCGGGATCGTTCCAGGCTCGCGTCCGAATTTCCACACTTTTTTCGCCAACCAAGAGCAGAGCAAAGCGTAAAATAGCACTCCGTATTGTCTTGTATTCTCGTATGGCATCTATGCAAGATTGCAACACGATCAGGACGTATCATACTACCATAATGGAGCTTTCGTTTTTTGGACGGAAATCATGTTGGAACTTGGTGTAACTTTGACCGCCGAGCAGCACGTTGATGAGGCATTGAAAACTGTTGAATGTCATATGGGGAGTAATTTATTCTGATAGACGACAATTACAAAAATAGGGCAGTTTGCATGGTATCATAATATCTACTGCATTGAGCACACATAGCATATACTAAAAAGAGAAATAGCGTGATAGCCTAATTCTCCGAAAAATTGTCAAGGGATTCTTTAGATTGCCATTGAATAAAGAAGAGCTGTACTTCAGGAATATCTTAATAATCTAATTCTGAGCATGCTGCGACTTGTCCAAGCTTCAGCATCAAAGTCTCTTGTTAGATATTGTTTTAAATGTTTAACGTTTAGATAATTTTTCCATTTCTTAACTTTGTTATTAAATCTCTTTTTTTTAATAGTTTGAGTTAAATTAATTAAAATTTGGATTTTGCTTATAACGAGGCCTGAAAAAAATATTTAACTTGAAGCATATTGGCAAAGTACATACGTGGAAAAACAATAATCAGCAAAGGTCACATATAAATGCTCTTACCAGATAATATAGAAAAGAAAATAGTTAAACCAAAAGATAATAGAGCACCTAAGTTGATAAAAATATTAGTAAAGCCTTTGGAAAAGTACAACGAAAGTTTTTAAAAAATTTAAAAACGTAGCAAAAACTTTCAAAATTAATCATCAAATTGATGTGATGAACACAATTTCTTGTGCATAACAAATACTTAAGTCGCAAGCTAGAGGAATAAAACAACGTCTAAAAGATCAGTTTGGCTTCCGAAAAAGGACAAGACCAAGAAGAGTAATACTGGCATTTCCAGCTTGATCTAATAAAAAGAGAATAAAAAAGTTAGATCTTTCAATAAAGAAATATCAAAGTAGGTTCTATCTCAATTTTATGTTTGAGCCACTGCAAGGAAAGTTTGTGGTTTCTAAATTTTACTGAGCTATATCACCTTGGTAATTAATGCCCAGAACGAAAATTTCTTTTGGGCAGTTTTGACATAAATCTTTAGTAACAGTATGGGATGAAGAAGAAGAAAACGGAGAAATCAGATTGACATGTATTGCAACTTGCACCAAAAAACAAGTAATTATTTAATACATAGAAACTAAAAAGAGCAGGAAAAGAAAAAAAAAGAATTAGAAATAATCATTTGTTAGAATCTTGAAATGAACTTATCCAGTGAGCAGCGGACATTATTTTAGGTTGCATTCTGTTGTTGAGCAAAATGTAAAATCGTGGAACCTTAATAATGCTGCTCTAGCTTGCTGTATTGTCAGAAAGAATTCCATGATGAAACATTGAAAGATGTTGCAATTGCAAAGATCTCTTCTTCACTCTAATCTTTATAACAATTATGCCGGTAAGATTTTATGAAAAGAACTTTTGTTCTAAACAGAAAGCCATTTGGAGAACTGAGAAATGTTAACCAGATTTATATACAGTTTGGCAATATGTTCAGATTCTAACTTTGGTCTTATTAGGCTTCATCAGTAAGCCATGAGACGGCCTGATACTAGATAATGCAAGTACCATGAACATGGACTAGTTTACTGTCGATGACCTAATATCAAACGTAATGTGTGAAAATAAAAAAAATTTGTACTTGTAAACAAATTTTAAAAATTCTTCTGGCATAGAAGCAAAAGTTCAAGACATATGTGGTCTAACTAACAGCTTATACGATTAAAAAAATCCATCCAAAACGAAACCAAGAATTACATCAGTGTCAATATGCAGAATGGTTTTTTTGGTGTTGCATATTTTCTTGGAATACTCTCTCAAGATTTTTGGCTTGCGCAGAATACACAAAGATATTTAAAAAATAAAAATAGTTCGAAAGATTTGCAAACAACTTGGACTCTGTTCATATTACGGTTTGGGCAATCAATGATAGGTTTAGCCAAAACATCTCGAACGTTTCTTTGGGAAACATTGCACATTAATCACAATCTGAAGAGTTTAGTGGTCTTTCGTCTGGCCAAAAGCACATTTCTTATTAAAAGATTTTGAGTTCGGGTAGCTGTATCAGATGTATGAAAACGTAGTTATCCAGAAAGCAAATCAATATCTAAATGAGTTGCTTAATTTTAAAAATCTGAATAGTGAAATTCTTTTCTTCACAAACCACCAAGCGTGGTATGTCTGCATTAGACAATCTTCTGTATAACTCAGAAGCTTATATTGTATACTGTTTGATGTCAAACGGTTTTTCATTACTTGAACTGACTGGCGACAGGTTTTTAATTCTTCCAGCTATTTTTCTCTTAAGATAATGATAATTGATGTACTTGTAAATTGGCACTAACAGTTTTTGGTCGTTCACTGCCAGCTCTTCAGTTAATTGGTCTGGTTTCGACTAAGCGTTTTATAGCACGGATATTTTGGAAACTAACCGTTTACAGTCTAGTAATTACTACTACTTAGAATTTTATTTTTTTTCCGGAAAACCAATATTGTAACTACGGATCTAAAGATTCGTAACGTCCTTGTCTTTCAGAATTCATTAACTGTCAGAATAAAACACATTATTTTGTAGCCACCCGGTATATTACATAAATGCAATTATAATAACAATTTTATCACCCTCATTGTTAGTCCTATACAGTCACATCTGTTGAAAGTGTCCAAGAGCATCTCTGTAGGTACCCAGTGCATCTTAATCTCGCTATGAATAAATAACGAATAAGGAACTAAGTTATTCTGCAAGCGTTTAACATTATATAAACATCGTTAAGTATGAAGAGAAATTCCCGTCGTCATGCCATCCAACCCTTCAGCTAATGTGTCCTGTATGCAGTTCTCGTAGTAGAGCATCACCCTCGGCTGTTCAATCTGTGAGATCCGCCCACGACTGTGACTAATGTTCTCAGTTTATTTAATGCATATATTTAGCCCATATGCCGGAATAAACGCTGTTAAGTGTGAAGTGCAATTTGTTAATGTTGTATTGAGCGCGATATATCGGTTTGTTATTGCGGGGAGGATCCATTTAAATATACTGGCGCTGTAACCCTCTTAAACGTTATTGAAATGAGCTTTTCAGGACGCAGATGCGGGCCTCGTTGGTAACGATTCAACGTTACATATTACCTACCGCATTTGATTCTATTTTACAACTAACCAATAAAGAAGACATTTATAAATTGCTCTTTACTTTGGCTAAATGTTTTAATTCAATTTGCAATTCAATTGCGTTTACCATGTATGAAGTTGATTTGAATGTCTGGAGCTTTAAATTTTATTGTTGTTGAATAGGAAAAATGCGCGTTTTATTGGTTTTATTAGAATCTGCCAGCGGGAACAATACAATAATTTAATGTCTCGAGATGTTTGGGTTGCCTATACAATTTTATACAAACATTGACGTTGAGTCGCAAAGTTCAATTCTATCCTTTCACATTAATTATAATCACAACTAACACGATTGTAATTTTAAGTAAAAGTTTCATTTTTTAATTTCATGTTTATATTAAATACTAGTTAAGCAAACAAGTTTTAGAAAAATTTAAAATTTCAAAAGTAGATGTGTAAAACATAAATATAAACAAGATTTAATGTAAAATTACAAATAATATTTTAACCGAGTATGTTAATGAGGTGTTATGATAAAGAGATATTTATTAATAGTCAGAAATAAAATATTGCTAGCGTGACATTCTTTAAATTATGTTTTAAATTATTTTTTAAATGATATCCATGTTTGCTAGTAAAAGCTGTTTGCGCAATGCAGTGCGTTTTTTAATGTTAAATGTCATCGTTACAAAAGATCAATTAGTGTCAGTTTAAGTAGATATTATTATGTAAATAATCTCAAGGTATCATTATAAGAATCTCTTTCTATTATAGTAAAAGCTTTTGCCTTTCTAATTAGTTACCTACTACTTCATTTTGAATTTTTATTGCAAAAGATAGACTTTTAATAAATATTTTATTGCTCTACATACGGACATAGAAATTCTCCATTAAATAGTACCGTGAGGAAAAAGTTTCTGTTTTCATTAAAGGGCAATCAAGAAATGTCTCCAGAATAGTTTTGCCAAAATTACTTTGTTTGCCTCACTAATTGGTCGACATTTTATTAAACAAATCTATCAAATGTAATTTTATCACAAAAATGCCCATAGCATAAAGTTATATGTCCTATTGACGATTTTAATTACATATTCAGTCAAGACATATATTCCTCAGATCTTGCTTCCAGTGACCTTTTGACTTTGATTTCATGATACTGAATAGATACAACAAAATATGACAAAGGGGTTGTTAAAAGATGTTTCCAGCAGTACAAACAGCTGGGTTAAACGTATGAACTACTTAATTAACTTTCGAATCTCTATTTTTCTTAAATACTAAAGCCATTCTGGATACATTTTGATCATATGTAGGTACGTATCTCTAAATCTGATGCAGATGTAAAAATATAAGGAATCAACACAACACAATTGCTTCTGTCTTTGAAAATCGTTCTGCCTTATTTCTTTGATACTTCTCTTTACTACTTTTTATTTTTGACCAAGGCCCAATTCCACAATGTTTAACACCTGAGCAAACGATTATTGTGCAGACCAGATGCCAGCTTTTCGGGATTTTTGAACATCGGCAACTTTCTTAAGCTTATAGTCTCCTGTCTGTTTTTCACTTTATTGAAGGTGACTTTTAGATGGATATTAGTGAAACTGAAACCTTAGAATAATATTGGAGAAAAGATTTAATGTATTAGATATAAAGACTTGATTTAAAATGAACCCATAAGCAGTATATAGACTCCAAGAAATGATTTAGGCAAAAATTAGATAAAGCAGTCTCTTCTCAAAACGGAGTTGTGTTTTTTCCAATTATTCTTGAAACTTTACTTAAAGATTTGTTCTCACAGTCTTTTGCTTTTCATCGATGACAAAATATAATCAAGAAGATTAAAAGATTCCAATTCGAGATAGGCAAAAGTGTATATGGAAATAAAAGGTGCCCTCAAATGTACCATCTGCTTCAAGTGATGTCATCATGTTAGTTTTCTATTCTTTGATGTGAAGTTCCAGGAAAGATTAAACTCGCAGGAAAGTACCTATGTACAGGAAACTAAAGTAAACCTTAAAAACACATTGTGGTGATTCAATCATTAAGCGAAAAAAGGGAAGTCAATAATGAGCTAGAAGAAAAAGATCTAGAAAGGAATATCAGGTGAGACTAATGAAGGAAGTACCATAAGCAAAAGAGTTTACCAAAAATTGCAAAATCATCCAAAAACAGTTTGTGGAATTTTGACAGTGTCCAAATCAGAGGTGGATATGGTGCACTGGTAAAAGACCTAAGCCTGAAAATTTCTTCTCGGCCGAAAACCCAAGAATTTATTAGAATAGTAAAGATAACAATGATTTTAAGATGTAGCAAAATCCGTATTGGTTAAAGTCTCTGCATTTATTTATTTGCCCAATTTTTCCGTCACTTCCTCTAGAAAATCTTTGCCCGCATACAAATATTGACCTTATACATTGAACATATACATCACTTTAAATATATAGAGCCGAAATGTCCAGATCTTTCAGTTATTATGTCTTTCCTCAGCTCTTTATAGTGATCTATGAATAACAATCTTTTGTCAATCACCAGCTCTAAGTGGTTCATTAACTCGCTTCTGTATGTATGACTATGTCTTTGCCTTGTAGGTGACTGGTTCTCGTACCAATCTCTTTGTACTTATAAACCTCTGTGTTATTTTTCTATGTTTTATTGTAGCTTGTTTTTCTTGGTCCATCTTTGGTAAATTTCCCAAAACACTACTCATTTTTTCTTAGTCTTCTTCGCCAATAAGATCTGGTCATCTGCAAACTCCTGGATTTCTTTTCAGCACTGGTACCGCTGACTGCAGCTGTTGTCTATTTCTTTTCCCTCACATTTTTAAAATTTAGAGCCGTGTGTTAGTATATGATCTTTGCCAATAAAATTGATAAAACGAGTAAGTAGTGTTGATGTTAATATGTGCAACTTTTTTTAAAGCTTTATTAATGTAACAAAAAATTATTGAAAAACAAATCTCTCTCAAATAGGTACATAAAGATTAACATAAAGACGGAACTTGTAGCAAAGTCCAACTGATAATAAATTATTAGAGGGAGCGTGATTTTCGAGAATTACTAACTCAATCTTTCAAAACTGTGACTGTAATGTAAAATAATTTGAGACTGGCAATAAAACACTTAAAAATAAATTAAGTGACAGAAAACATCGGATTTTGTTGATATGCCAAATCACAATAATTTAACTAGTTGCAATCTTTTAAAGCCAAGTAGTGAAAATGTAACTGCAACCTTTGGCTTTGGACTGGTTTGTTTTACCAAATCCATGCAGGCTGTTTGGCTATCTAACCAGAAACCTCTACAAATGAGAATTTAACATATTATGTAATTGATCCAGACCTATAGCCAGGGGGAGCCAAGAATTAACTTAGTTCGCTCTGAAAGTGAAAAGGAACAATGCGCGCGGCATTTACTTCTCAAACGAAAGTGGGTTAGAACCTGTAAAAAGATTGCCTGCTTAACATTAAGATTTGCCCGCTTTTAAATTTACTTGTGGACGCGGGACTCAATTGATTTTTAACCAACCGAGCTATTTTGACAGGCAGATGTAAAAAATGTTAAAAACATTTTGCTAACTTTAGTGTTTAATTCGATTTTTAGGTCAGTTGCTGTTTTTGAATCGAAATCAGCAATCTGATCTCCTTAATCTCCTGAGACACTACTACTATGTGGAAATTCGAGATTAACTAATGGCACTATCAAGTTGGACGTTGTACAAACTTAGTTTTCAGGTATCTACGCGATTTAGTTACAATTGTTGGCCAAAAAAGACGTGCCAGAGATTGTTGAGCGTTCCTAAAGTGTCTAGACTGTGCCCTGGTCTAAAACACTGACCCGAACGACAACTTCAAATGCCTTTTTATCCATTGCATTATTGCATTGAAGTTTTAACTCAATTCCAAAAAAAGGTTTTTGTATATGAGTGGTTCCTGTAAATACACTCATGGACAAAAATATTGCATACTTGTTTGTTGCTGTTTTTAAACTTAAATTAATGTATCTGTTAAGGATATTGCAAATAAGTCTTGGTATGTAAAGTCCACAACTCAATTTATTGAACAAGGAACTTTAGAAGAATAATAACACATGAATAATAACTGAACAATTTTAAAAATAACGTGTCTGTACTAAAACAAATGAATTTTAGTAACGCGTATTTCCTCCTGGAGCTTGAATAACTGCCCTCAAGCTTCTGGGTAGGCTGGAAAAAAGGTTTAGGATTGTTTCTTGCGAAATCGATTTCCATTCTTTTCTTGCAGCAATTCTGAAATCATTTCTAGTCGTAGAAGCCAGATTTCTGTGCCAAATCCTTCTTTTCAGTGTTCGATTAGGGTAAGATCGAGACTATAACTTCGACATAGGGTACAACATGTTCTTATAAGATGTCTTCATTCTTCCGTTAATCTCCACAAGCTCTGTACGTGACTCCCAATTAATACCACCCCAAAACATTATTCCAACACCTCCAAAGCTTACATTATTAACCAAATCGCAACTGTTATAATGCTTTCCGACTCTTCTATACACTTTATTTCGTCCTCCCGTCTTCCAAAATTGAATCCTTGTTTCGTCATATCATTTCATTCCTCCATGGTCCAATTAGCATGGACTCTAGCGAATTCTAATCTTTGCCTTTTGTGTTGTTGGAAGAGACGGGGTACTACGGCAGGTACTCTGGCATTCAAAGCGTCTTCTTTTAACCTTCGCCTTATCGTCTTAGAACTAACAGCAACCCTTCTTACGTTTTGCAGCTCAATTCTTAATGGAGAAGGATATAAGCTCACGATTTCTTAAAGACTGAAGTTAAACAAAGAGATTATCTGCACCTTCTTCGTCCTTGCCCTGCCCTTCTTTTATAATCTCCAGTTTCCTGGTACTGTTTTATAATCTGAGAAACGATAGATTGATTTAATTGAACATTTCTTGCCATAGAGTTAGCATTTATACGGCATCCAATTCTTTGCTATGGTTATTTCGCGGCATCGTTTTACAAAAGTTTTTTAATTATAAAGGGTTTTCCAATAAGAGGTGTTATTTTGAATAGCCCGCTATTTCGGTAGATGTCACTTTTAAAGCTATCATTTTTTGACATTTGACAAGTAGAAACTACGCCATTAATAAATATGGAACGATACACGCTTCAACAACGCATTGAAATTATT
>VTPC01089487.1:57292-75687 GCA_011009095.1 Ignelater luminosus
GATATATGTCTCCTCCATGTCGTTTTTACCTTTAAAGAGTAACATACTTAAGTGAGATTCTGCTAGATCACTGCAAACGACCAAAATGCTAGCGACTGCAGCATCAGGTTGCCAAAATATTTCTTGGAGATGCAGTCTTCTTTTATTTTCTCGGTAGACCTTAGAAAACGACTGTTCAAATCTATCATGAATAAATGGTTCATGCTGACAAAAAATAGTTCTTAACCTTCAACTTTTGATAATATTAATTTGATAACGAACTTTAGATCACTTGATGTTGGCAATTAGAAATTTATTATTTCCGACAATTCGTAACTCGTAGCATGGAAGTTATTCAAAGGGCATATAGCAATGAATCAAATTGAATCTTATCGTTAGGAAAATAGATTCGACCAGTTTCTATTCTTCCAACCTGTTTCATGGGACAATATTGAAGACACTCAGTTCACAAATTATAAATTATGAAGTTTGCCAATGTAGTTTACTTGCGTAAGATTCTGTAGTAATGATTGTGTTGGTTTATTAATGTTATTGATTAGATTTCATGATCATCTCTCACTTAAGTAAGACAATTCTTTTCGTTTTCCATCAGCGGGTCAACGAGTTTTGGTAGCGAAATCTAGTCTTCAACTTTGAAAATTGGGTTACTAAAATATTTTGCCGTAGCAATTGTTAGATTCGCCCACCATGCAACTTCAGTAAAGCCAGAACCTAGACATATAACACAAGAAGCACCAGAATCGGGCACTGCAACTGTAGATCGAACGAGATAGCATTCACATCTTTTACCTGAACAGCAATAATGGATTTACTAAACTTCTTCTAAAAGTGTTAATGATTTGATGATTCGAAAAACACAGAGACTACACTTAGGGAGTCGAAAAACTCTAGCAAAACACTTACTCGCGAGTCATTTTGTTTCTCTGCCAAATATTTGCGTTTGTTTAACTACTCCAATGACTTGGCGTTCTTATGTTTGGTCAGCGAATGTTGTATAACAAATTGGAGTTCACAACCGTTGAAAGTTAATATAATAAACCATAAGCAGCTTATAATTATAACTCAAAAAGGGCGTGTGAATTAAGGTCGTTGCTCGGATTTCTCAAAACCTGGTGCGTGCTGCTTGGGATTTGCGATAAAAATCAGACGTTTTGACTTGGTTTTTTAGGACCCTTCCCTGTTTAGCTGATTCAAAACAAAAATCAACCTAAACCTTTGTTATTTTCTTTCGCAACAATTCTCATCTGTTACGTCATTGATTTTTAGTTTTCCTTTCCTCGCGTTAATGAATTCTTGCTTTTGATTTTGATTTCCTAAATCCTTTTTACTTGCAGCGTACTTTTGGTGATCTCTTTTATTTATACAAATAAATTTTGTAGTGGTAGAACAGATGGACTGTAAACAAAGCCTTAAGCAGATAACAAATTATAATAGGCACTAACAAGTTTCTATTTGAAATGCAATTTGTTATTAATATAAACATTGTTTAGAAGTGTTTTGATGATTTTATTAAATAAACAAAAAGTGATTTAAAAGTTAAATTTAAAATAGCCAGCAAAATTAATAATTAGCCAACAGTATCACGTCCTTGATATTATTATTTCATTTAAGTAAAATAACGTGTGTTTGGAACGGTGTTGCGTGTGAAAACTATCAGCGTGAACCTCCCGGGGGACGTGGCAGGAAATCCGCGATCCGGGTCCCGGAGGTGTTGATGATGAACAGGCCTCATCACTCACTCCGAATTGGTATTAATGCAGTGGCAGGACTGTGGACAGGCTGGTCAGCTCGGTCAGTAGAGAACAGGAATTGATATTAATGGTCCCGAAAACCCTGGACCTAAGATGAACACAATGGATGTGCGCCGTTATCGCTATTTTATTCATATGATGGCTTCTTTGATGCCGGATTTTATTATAAATGGTTAGTAAATTGATTCCGTTATGTTTGTGTTGACGTTTATTGACCATGATTAATATTTTACTGTCAGATGAGATGTAAAATTATAGAAAAGATGATGATATTACATATTTGATGACAAAAGTGTCGGATTTTAATGTCTTTACACACCTTTTTTGCCTCCTTGCCTGAACCTCACATTCACATAAACAATCTTTAAATGCTTGTTTAAATGAGCTTCTCGAGACCTTAGATAACTTGAATGAGCTGTTTTTAGCTTCTTAACCGTTCAAGAGTGACTGCTTAATATAAATATTGTAGCATTTCTGAATGATAATGGAAATGAAATCTGCTTATTAAAGGATTATAAAACTTAATTTAAATTAATCTAGAGCAACGAAGTATAACATAGTTACGGCAATTTCAATTTGAGCAACACTGATAATGTTTAAGCAAAGCCAACAAAATTTTGAAAATTCATTTTAAATATATTTTGCTAACATTGCTACAATTATTGGACCTTTTCTAGCACAGAAAATGTAAAATAGAAAAAAAATCCTTATGAGAATTTTATTTTTTAAAAAAAACCTAATTCTCAAATTTCTTTAACTGCACTATTGTTTTCAGCCAAGTACGCGTTTTATAATTTCTGAAACCCGTTTGATCTATTAAATCAAGTTTTATGTTAAAAAGTTGCCTAGTTTCAAACATTCATCGATACTCTTTATTTTAAGAATGACAAATTCAAAAATGTTCTTTCAATATCTTGATAATCAAGAATGAGGTCAATGTGTTCCTTGGAATTTTTGATATTGCATTTTCTAAGATAAGATAAAGTGTTTAGTTAGCTTAGTTAGCAGACAAAATTTAAGCAAAAATTAATTTTTAGGCAAAATTGCAGCTGCAGCAAAAAACAGCTTATCAGGCTGACAAAGCGAAAGAAATGAATATTCGAGTTTCAGGGGCAGTATATTGACACAAACCAAACCAATATTGCTTATGGTTTATTGTCTTGCTAGCCTTGTAGACGAGTAAAAAGATGGTCAACGACAAATGACCTTTTTTAAAACGTTGTAGGACCTCTTTTGGGAGCGTGATAAATAAGTAGCAATATTTTCTAAACCTTGTTTTTTTCTTATTAAAAAAGTACTTCAAAACTTACTTTCAGAAAACTACCTACATTCAGAAGTTGTTGCTGCCCCAACAGTATTATGTTTGTAGATCGTCTTTTCTCAATAACTTTGTAACAAAAAAAGCAGAACCAAACCAAACTCATGTCCTCCATCTTGTAAAGAATCGCCAACGCTTTCGATTTAAAGGTTATACAAAGCACCATATCAAGGTAATATTAGAAAATGAAGCAACATCTAGAAACAGTACCTGTAAATTTCTTGATTTTCTAAATCCTTATTTCTCTTCCATTTTCTCGACTTTTCGATGGTGTACGTTGTGATTGGGTTTCAGGAAATTGCAAATAAATTTAAACAAAACCAAAACGAGGTTAAAAGGTAATAAACGTTATCATTCCCAAGGCTAAGGTTTATTTTTTTTAACTATCCTTTACGCTCAGAACCAAGACCCGGCTGAAGTCGCACAAAATACGACATTGTGGTTAGAAGTTCTTCTAGATTAATGAACTGTAATTTTTAGTATTTTCTACCCAGGTACACTTTGAAATATTGGCGAAACCTATGGCTACCTTAGAAATTTCTAAAATTAAACTGCAGACGTGAGGTGGAGGGCAAAGCTTGATTGCTATCCACAGCAAGTAACTTGGTGAAGAGAAAATGTCTACATGGAGAACGAAACCCGACTAAGCTGTGTCAAAATTATGCTTCTTTAAGCAATTCAGTCCACTGTTGGTGGCTTGGTAGATGATGAAGTCCTACCATTAGCTATACTAAGTATTTAGATGGAAGGCAATATCACCACGAGTGGCTTAATGGAAAGTATAGCCTGACTCTTTTTCAAAATTAAGTTTTTTTCAGCAATTAAACCCACTGCAGGTGACTTGGCAAGTGAGCCTAATTGGTAGTCCTCACAGACAAAGAGTTGGAAGATAAAGTCTGACCGATAGACACTGCAAGTAGTTTAATGAAGAGCAGAGCTTGATGATGTATCAAAATTAGATTTTAGCACGCTGTAGGTAACTTGCTGAAAGACAAGCACAACTAACAGTCACTGCAGGTGACTTTAGATGAATGACAGTTTAAGTAAGTTTTTAAAGAAATTCTGGTCAGGTAGGTGAGCAATGAAGCCCACTTCTGTAAAATTAAGTTTCTTCAAACAATTCAGCCTACTGCAAGTTACTTGATAGTCACCAGATAGCAAAATGGCAAAATCCGACCAATAATCACTGCAAGTGTTTGAATAGAAAGCAAAGTTCGACCCGTCAAAATTAGTTTCCAGCTGCTCTAGGTAACTTAAAAGAGAACTATTGCTTTTGACAGCTACCGCAGGAGCTTAACAGACGATAAAGACCTACAGTTATCTAAAATTAGGCTTTTTGAAGAGCTCTAGCTCAATGTAGGTGACTTGTTGTAGAGGGAAAACGGATTGATAGCTGCCACAGGTATGAGACCGAAATCTATGTTAAAATTAGGTTTTTTGAGCAATTCATCTCATTGTAAATAACTTAGTAGACATCACAGACATAGTCCACAGAGAAAGGTGAAACTCGATTCTATGCAGAATTTAGATTTTTGTGGGTAATTCAGATAACTGTAGGAATCTTGATGGGAAATGATGTCCAGTCGATAAGGAGGACGAAGTCCAATTGATATTCACTTCTGGAAGCTTAATGGAAAGCAGAGCCCGATTCTATGCTAAAAAATGTTTGTTTTTAATTCAGCGCCCTGTAGATGTGGTGTCACAGCAAGTAGAGAACAGAATTCGACCTCATGCTAGTATTAGATTTCTTTAAGGCGTTGAGTTCACTGCATTTTGTAGAGAGGAAAGCTCGATCGGTAGCTACCGTAAGTGGTTCAGAATAAGACAAAGCGTAAATCTATGCCGAAATTAGGTTTCTTCAAGAAACCAAAACGATAGCTATTACAGATGACTTAGATGGTACAGCCCGACTCAATTTAAAAATTAGTTTTATTTAAGCAATTCAGCTCACTGTAAGCAATTTTGCGAAGGGTGAAACTCACTTGCTAGACACCGTGATGCACAAAGCTCAACTGATAGCGACCACAACAGGTGGCTTAGTGGAAGATGAAACCTGATCTAGTTTCTTTAAACAATTCAGCCCAATTAGATGTTTTGGTAAAGGGCAAGCTCCAATTGATAGCCAACCCAGATGCCCTAGTAGAGAACAGAGTCTGACTATACCAAAATTAGGTTGTCTTGAGCAATTTAACTCACTCTAGGTAACTTTGTGGAAAGCAAAGCTAGATCGTATGATAAAGCAAGCGGATAAGTACTGAACGAACGGCCAAATCCGGATTCTAATCGCCTTAGACGGTTTAATAGAGAGGGTGTCTAAATCTGTGCAAAAATTAGGTTTTTTTAAACAATTGAACTCACTGCAGATAATTCGGTGAAAGGCAAAGCCTACTAGTCGCCAATCATCAGAACGTGTTTGTGGTGGATACAGTTCAATTGGTAGTCTCACACGTGGTTTGATGAAAAGTAAAGCTCGACTAAACATGAAAATTAATTTTGCTCGGGCAATCTAGTCCACTATAGATATCTTGGCAGAGAGCGAAGCCCGTTTGGTAGCTATCGCAATCTAGCCGTAGAAGACAGTTTTGTAAGTCGCTACACTAGAAGAATTTTGTAAAACATTTGCGAAAGTAGTTTGAAGATTACTTTTTAGTTTGTGAGTCTTTCAGAATTGTTCTGAGTTTTACTACAAAGAAGTAAGTGTGAGTTTTTGGTTTTGGTTTTGATACCACTGCATAGCTAATTTTGAATGGTTTTGAGTAATTTAGAGTTAAGTACTAAATATCACTATCAATATTTTATATCTCCTACAGTCTACGAAATTCGTACAGTGAAGTTTCAATTTCTCTTTGATGCTTCAAAACAGGTTTCATCTGTTGCTAGCTTCATTTTTATATGTCTGTACTGTTTTCTACTTATCTTATTAAAGGCATATTTACGGATACGTATACGAACCGAATATAATATTGTTAATGCTTACAAAGTTTACTCAGCGTTTGATTAGGCAGTTTCGTACCTTAGAGAATTTATCATTCGCTTCTAAACAAAAATTTTTATGTATAGATACCTGAAACTAGATAAATTCTGTGACATGATAAATACTGCCCCAGTAGAATAAATATTTTGTTAGAGGAAAGCAAGAAGAGACAACGACAAATTCCCCATGAGTCCTATAGGCGAGCTCCTAACTCGTTCAGCTTTTGCATCAAGCATTCCAGAATCTAAAGAAGTAAATTATATGAAAATTATATTTTTTGTGCATTTAGTCGTTTTCTTACTCTGGAAGAAACTGAGCGGACATCCATGAAAAGGATTATTGTAAAATTTTCTCTTTTTTTATTTACTCTTCTTTTTATTTTGCCGGAGTAACCAAATATAACTTTTGTTGGTTACACTTCTACAAAATTTGAAAATTGCAACTCTGATCACTAAGTGTGAAATTTTAAAAACTTATTTAATTGAGAGTCTCTTTTATAAATGGATAACGTATTAACTAGCTTAGTTTTTGGGTTTATTCGATCAACGATTTCCCCAAATGATTGTAATTAATTAAATACAATCAGTTATTATTAAGTTAGTAGCACTCAATATTTAAATCGAGTACGAACAAGTTTATTTCGCGTTAGGAGATTTAATGCGAAAAAACTTTGTTTTACAGAACATTCAACGTTTCGACCCTATATGTAGCAGGATAAAAATTCTGGATTTTCATTGCCGTAGAACTGTGGAAGTTAGTGTTTCGAAAACATGTAAACTGAATGTGTACAAGAGAAGTAAGGATAAACCATTACGTCACAGAACAAGGTGTAGAAGGAAACCCCAATCTGGCGCTAAATCTGGCTGCTCGTGTAGACACAAGTTTTCGCTCGATGAACTAAACCGAGCTGTGTAGCGTGTAATCTGAACAGAGGTCCGTGCTGCGGCTCCGTCGATAAGGCAGGCAACTCCCTGGGGACGCTGAACACCGACCGGCACACATGTAGCACTTCCTCGAGCAAAACCGTCTCTCTTCACCCCGTCTTTCCAAAACATCCCCCGAGAACCACAGTCTCTGTAGATCTATTAACACATTCGGGAGAAATAGAGATAAGCCTGGTTATGTGCCCATGATTAATGACGGCTTAAGTCGCTGTTATATTTTAATGTAATGAGCGATATGTGTCGACAAGGAAAGCGTTGGTTTCTGTCTGCTTGAGTTATGACTGCCACTTGGCAGTAACGTACTTACGATAACTAGAAATTGCCGGTTGTCGTGCTTTTAAAAAACGCCCCGATAACGTTGTTATGCTTTCGAATAAATGTTAATTTGCGGTGCGTTAATTAATTCCGTTTCGTGCTCAATTTGCTAAATCGAGATGCCTTAAAAGTACGTAACAAATAATTTCTACTATAACAGACATGGAACAATCCGAGCAGCGCGAGGCTTCAATAAAACCTCCCCAGAACGAAATGAAATTTTAACGACTTTCACGTATGAGAAACTTGGATGTTTTAATTTATGCATCCCTTGTTTCAGGAGGAGATTTTTCTGTAAAAAAACACATTTAGTCATAATTTTTCATCACATTCAAATATGTCAACCTTTTAGCTTCCTTCCTAGTTTCTTTCCGCGTTGTACCAGATGTGGAACTCATTCTCGGTTCGCACCCCCCTTAAAATTAAAACCATGTTTCAAAATTACTTTAGTGGTGTTTTAAAAACCTTCTAGGATGTCGTAAATTTAAAAAGATGACTGTATAAACTTTGTAGCCTTAAACTTGCTTCCTTGCTTTTATAATGTGCGGACAAGTAATTCTGAACCAGCATCTCGCTCTTGAGCACGGTTACTTCTACATTGTACACAATGTTTATCACCATTAGTGGAAGCTGGATGCAAGAAATATACAAGTCGAGCACCTCGAGGATATAAAAGTGATATTAATGATAGGCACTCTGATAAAGCGGGAAAGAGGAGAGTAGATGAAGAAAAATGGTTCAAAGTAAACGAGAATGGGCGTCATAGATGTGCAACGAAATGTTGCTCGTATCTTGAAAAATTATTATCCACTTTTGTTTCTTAAATGAATCCGAAATAGCTTCCACGTTATTTACACGTGCAATACAAGAAATAATTACGTCTAGCGTTAGTTATCTCAGCTATCCTGTCAAGAGGGAGGTTGAAACGTGCGCTTAGATGAAGAGATGGGCGTGTGTCGCGCTTTTCGTCATCATCAATTATCAACACAGACATCGTGTCTTTTCCTTATACTGGAACTAGTCTGCATACGACAGCTGCCGCAAAATGATGTGAAGCGATCGGCAATATTCGAGTTGACATCATCGAAGGGGGAACAATCGAAATAGTATCCAGCGCCTCCGCCAAAACGACGTAAAAATTTATTTTCATCGTATAAATGCTGGCACGTATTTCACGATATAGGAAATGCTATGACGGATTCCTTCGAGTTCGTGAGAGTTTACGGCGGGATTTGATCTAAGCGTGCTTTGCATTCATATCCATTGACGAACGAGAAACGACAGGCGTTATAAGAGAAGATTAATTACTTCACTGACATCTCCAGTGTTGATGACTTATTACCATAGCGTAAGAATGTTAAATTCACAATAACATAAAGTTACATAGTAAACTCCGCCCTTAACTGTGCCAATCTTCTAAGTAACCATTGTTTCAAATGCTTTGTCTCGGCCGTTAAAATGAATCTAATGCTAATGCAATTGGTTTTTATATATTCTCCAAATCCCGATGTCATCATGGCTCCGTGCATTGGATTGGCTCGCTTTGCTACGATCCAATTTGCAAAGCTCTTCTTTTATATGCAGGGACGTACTCAGAATGTGGTCATTTGTTTAATCCCGAAACAATATGTTTTGTCAAGAGTCTAACCGAACACAATATAGAGTCTGTCGCGCATAAATATTACGAATTTATTACGACTCGTTTAAAATGTATAAAATATGTTCGATTTATGTTAATTATGTAACGTTGTAAACTCGCTTGTTTATAATTTTAAATTATCGTACATATTTGAACATTTATCAAGGTGACGAAATTTTTGTGGTAAAACACGAAGGAAGGTGTGAGGAGGATATCGTCGCGACGGGGAGTCCTGCTCTGCGCGAGCTCATCACTGTGTGGAGCCACCAACTTATTTGGGATTTTTAATATAGTTGAGAGTGTTAGGTGGCTGATGAATATTTCATGATACGCGTACCAGTATCAAGTGCGGCTTCTTGCAGTCAAATGAGATGTCGGAGGAAGCAGGAACGCGACCCGCTGGATTTGCAATGAAACTTTTTTATTTTCGTTTTACTCACTCGTTTATTTTCTCTCATTTCCAGTGCTTACGCATAAACGCCCATAAAATTTAATGTATATTTTTGTAAAAGCCCGAAAGCGGTGTAATGTGATATCGGCTGGGGGCTTCGAGCTAGCGCGCTTAAATCCCGCGAGATGAGGAACCCAATTGGTCCAAAAGATTGGCTCGGATCGTGGAAATCACATCTCATATTTGCGTAACCGAACCGCGGATTGCTCCTATATATATATATATATATATATATATATACTACTTGCTTCACATTCAGGAATGATTTCGCTGGGCCGATGCAAATATTACATCCTCCTCTAGAATATTTCTCAATGTTTACATTACCCGAGCTTGTTGAAATGTAGATTGCGCATGATGAAACTCATTTCCAATAGATTCGTTCATTTCGACTTCGCTGAATATTTTACACTCGCTCTTCTCCTTCTTCTGTGCTTGAATATTAAATTCGAGTTCTTTACAGAAACGTCCATCAGGCTAAATTGAACAAGACGGTTTGTCGACACGTATCATCAATTTTATTATTAACTACAATCAATGATTCACTGACAGTATCATTCACTCACCGTGGACTCGTATGATAAATAATGATTTACTTGCAAAACTTTTTGTTGTTCAATGTTATAACCTTGAGAATGAATGTTCAGATGTCAAAGTATGTTTAATTTCATTTTATTTTTGTAACAACCGCTGTGAAAACATAAAACCTAAGCAAAATTAGATTATAAAAGAGACTAGATAAAATTTTTTTGTTGTCTCTGCTTGCAGAGTTTATACCTACTCGAGATTAAAGTTTTCAATACACGAGTAATCAGCTTAATTGCAAAAATGTAAAATCAATAGTCTTAAGTTTCATTTTCAAAGGTTAATCTATATAACCTAACCCAAATTAACCTGACCCCGTCCCACGTAATCTCGGCTTCCGATTTACCTCTTGATTCCGTGTAGAGAATAATTAAGTTTTTCACTTTTAGTTTTCTTTGGGAGATTAAAGCTAATCTACATAATCAAACTTATCCTCTAGTAAGGGTCTTAAGTATACAACGTTGATAGAAAAAGTAAAATTTGATTTTGAAAAAGTAAAATTAGTTCCTTTTACCTGTTTGTATATATGTTTACCACAGAATACTTGTTATAACAAGCTTAGACCCAGTAAATAGTAGCCTCTGAAGAAATTGTGTTATGCCACAGAAGCAACAAATATTTCTGTTTCTGAAATGTCAATTTAATTTAGAAGAAAAGTTACTCATAGTCTTGATAGGATGCATTGTTTCCGAGTAAAACTGCATTTCCTGAAATCTTATGTAATCTGCAAACCAGTCTGTTTTTTTTGGTAATCAACACTTTTGTTTTGTTTTCTTACATGCTAGCGTCATCGGCAGCTGCTTAATAAGATCATCGCGACACTTTTCCATCATCTTCTTTACATGTTAAGCTAATCATGGAAACTTTTGATTTTTTTACCTTCATGATTCATTCCTTCCCGGTTACAAATTCCTTCCTAGAGCATATCTTAACGTAATGATCTTTTATTATATACCATACTTGCCTCAATGCTAGATGTAGCTGCGGCTTGCCCAGCGACGAGTGGTCATGATTCGCTACCTAAAAGATCGTAAAATAACTCGATAAGATAACTGTCAGACTTTGCTAAGTTCCAGAAACATCGTTTGTGGGTTGAACACAATATCGAACAGAAACTAGAAGTTTGATAAACATAACAAAGGTGAATCACTTCAGAATTGATTGTTGATTGATTGCTTGGTCAACATCTACATTAGAGGCTTAGGTACAGATTTTCCTTTCTGCAATAAAATAAGCCAAATTGTCAAAATTAAAAAATTTAGCGGGAGTTACTGAAAAATCTTCCCATTCTTCATAGATGAACCTACCATTCTAGGCTTTTTTGGTATGAGCTCGCGCGATTAGTAATATGATTCTATTAATGGAGACTCACAACTATTCTCTGCAAGCATCCTCGTGTCAGAAAATGAAAAAATTCAAGTTTTGCTAGAACTCTTGAAAACTGCCTGGAAGTCAACTATTGAAAGTATAAGTATGCATTTCACTCACATGCTATCTACTTTTGCACAACGTTGGCTTTGGTTAG
Organism: Ignelater luminosus; assembly: GCA_011009095.1. NCBI lineage: Eukaryota > Metazoa > Arthropoda > Insecta > Coleoptera > Elateridae > Ignelater > Ignelater luminosus. The sequence goes on from VTPC01089487.1 coordinate 68,795, forward strand.
CAGCTTTAAAGATAGGACCAGGAAGTATGCACCTCTTAAATTACTTTAACTCTAGAGGAAAAGTATGAGAATTAGTTAGGATTTTTCAAACAGACAGAATTAATTTGTGCCCTTTTAGCAGAGACTCAAAAATAGATTACTTGCTTCAGCCTTTAAATTGCTATCAAACTCATGGAAATTTTTATACAGATTTTGTTTGCTCCCAAATTGCTCAGTTTACAAAACTTTGACTTTCAGTAAATTTACTTTAGATCCTCGTACTTACAAACCATGCGCAGCTATGATTAGGGCTGAACAAACTTGGCTTCCAGAGTTGGATTGGCTGGTATAACGGCAAAACGCGTTCCCATATCTTACAACTAGAACGTCAAAACACACTTCTGTTAGTTTTTTCTGGTAAATTTGTTTCTATACGAGCCAATATTGATCAACCCTGCTCTAGACTGTTGGTTTATTCTTTGTTTCTTCTACTCATTTACCGTTATATATTACTGCCTCTTATTTACAACAACCTCGTTTATCGTCTGATCATAACTATGGAAGTAGATTTAGTTAGATGTTTTAGTATCATTTTTGCCCTTTTTTATTTTTGGTTCTTTTGGCATAGGTTCAAGACAAACTGTTTGTCTCCATTTTTATAGTTGAAAAGACTTATACTGTATAATGGTCAGTGGTGCTTTGAATCAAAGGCAACATTAAGCAAGATGATAATGTCCTTCACATGAGTTAGCTTAGCTAACTTAGCCAATCCAAAGATTCAGGTGATACCACGCAAGCATTTCCATGTTAAAAAATTAAAAAACTTAAATTTTGCTATAAGTCTTAAGAACTACCTAGAATCATTTTCTGAAAGATTCTTATTTGGTTGCAAAAAATAAATACTAGTTGGGCAAGATTTTCCAAACACAAACATTAGCAGCAAATTCAGAAGAGATTAGTTGCTCAAGCCTTTACCTTGCTATCAGACATCTTCTAAGAATTTCATTTGGTTTGGGAGAACTCTTTCTGAAAAGCTTTAACACCTAGCAAATCATGTTTTAAATTCTTATCAATACCACCACTAAACTCTGGAACTTGATTTTAGACTAGTGCTGAGCAAACTTAGATCCAAGGTTGTATTGCCTTGTATAACAAAAAAAAAACATTTTCCCATGTTTTACAGCTCAAACGTCAAAAGCAAATTGTTTGGTCAGATTTCCATTCTAATTTTAGTCTTCTCTGATTAATCTAATTTGCCTTTATACAAGCCATTTCAGTGCCATTTTGCCCACCTCTGTTTTAGATTATTGATTTACTCCTCTTTTTTACTAATTAACCATTATGTATTACTGCTTCATTTTCAACAACCTGGTTTGTCGTCTGATCATAACCATGTGAGCGAATTTAGTTCAAAGACATCACCAAATCACACGGTCAGGTGCTTTGCTGCCTTTTTGGTCTTTCTTGCTTTTGGTTTTCGTAGAAGACACGGCGGTTGATTCTCTCGTCACTTCTATTCTTATGACTTGAAACAATTCTTAATTAGTGAGAGACTAAAACACAATACACGTTGTAGAACTAGAGAATCTTAATTCTTTTGCGTTGGATTCCTGTTCGTTTAATTTTCTTTTAAATCTAGCAAATGACAGCCTTTCAGTTGACTGAATGAATAAAGTTCCGGGTTCTATTCACCATGAGAACATCTAGAATTCCAAAACTTGTGATTGACAATTTCTTAAAAGATACCTACTGTTTTTGCTGGTAGTTGCTTGATCGTAATATTGAGGAAATTGGATCCCTTCCGTCTTATACTTCTTGTTTTTTTCCTACATTTTCCGGATCGCATCTCCGATTAAATCAAAATTTAAGAGAATTTAGAAAATCGGTTAGTAACGGTTGCTCAAAATTGTAATCAAACATTCTTGAAACTTTCCAAATTTTGAGATACCCAGAAAATATAGAAAATAAAAATCTGGTGTTTGAAAGTGGTACTCAAAAGGCTCAGAATTATTATTTTTGAATTTTAGATTTTCTAATTTTTTTATTTCTATTGATTTTGATCGCAATCAGATAAGAAATTTGAAGATTGGCTAATACATGCTTGGAATATGAGCTTGAAAAACTAAGGGATTGGAATTACCATTGAAACTGTCGATAAATTCTCAGGTATGATAGTTTATAATGGCAATACAATTTTATCTAGAGACTGAGATAAAGATTTAGAGAAGATTTATCTCAAAATTCAGATTCTGATTTAGAAAGAATAACAAGATAAATATCTGAAATGTTTCGAAATTGGTTAGTAAGTGATTGAGATGTAACTGCTGAAAGTGGTGATCAAATAGATTAGTTATGGTCGTTTAAAGGCTATGTTGAGCTTTGTTCCGATCGAGTAGGAAAAACAAAATGAGTTATCCTTATCAAAAAAATAAAAAGAAGAAGGTTTTATGGTAATACCAATAAAATCATTATTAAATTGTCTGTCAAAGGTAATATTAACTTTCATGGTAGTTATATTTACTGTAATTTCTTATTTTATTACCTTATAACCAATCGTTGAAAGATAAAGAAAGGATAGGTACATTAACTAGTCAGTCAGTTTTTATTGTTGTAGCATTTTGAAATAAATATAATTCTTTTTAAAAACCTCAAAACAAATGTGAACTTACATAGATGTTTCGACGAATTAAAAAGATGAAGATGTCTTTTTAACATTTTTTACAACCGAAGAACAACCTATAAGTCTTTCGCTTCACATCATAAATGTAGTCAGTTGAACTGAGGTTTCTTATGTCAGCTGTCTTTATCCACATTAAATTTGACTTATTAATAGATGTGGTTTTATTTGCATTTTACTACGAAGAAGCTGGGATTGCATGGACATACGCGTGTCTTTTGGTCTGGCGCCCTGGGTTGCCCCCCGCGATGGACACAGCTCGCGTTACCAGGACTCCACGGGATGTTTGTTTAGCACAGCATCCCGCAGTACAACGGTTGGTCATTTGTTTACCTGCCGTACATTCCGATACTATAAATAATACCTTATTGATTCCTCCGTTCGTAACTGAAATTCTTCTTAATGCTACACGGTCATTTATTTGATTTGTATTCGTGTTCTTTAAACCATTGTGTCTGTAGCTACATAGCAATAATGTTATATTATTCCTATCTTATTACGTTAGATGGTTATTTTATTGAATTATAAAGTTTATTACAGTTGTTTATGGCTTTGAGCGAGCATCGATATATTTTAAAATCGCAAAAATATAGAATGTTAATATCGTCTGGATGACTTTATTTTCATACAGCGATATTGGAAGAACTTATCTAAATGAATATTTTATGAGTCATTTTATTACACCCTTGCGCAAATTGATATCTACTTTTAAAAATTACAATTCTGATATGCATAATACTGAATGATAATTTATCTCTTAAACATTTTAACAAAATTAAAATTCTCCAAGTGGAAATTGTACTCTTTAAACAAACTAATACAATTAGTCTTTTTCTAATTATAATTTGTAATACTACTAGTTGTTCTTGCTGTAGAACCTAGACAATTAAGTCATACGACATACATAAATATTATGAAGAGAATGATATTATGATGGCATTTAAACCGCAACCGCAAACCATATGGTAAAGGTATGTTTACAAGATTATTCCACTGATGATTCAGAAATGGTGTAAATCTTATGTTAACTGCAAAACCACTAACATATGTTGCAGTCTTATAATCGATCCATTTCATTGATCAATATTTCTCCTCCATCAGCAATAACAATCGTTCAGTGAATTAAATCACACAAAAACTAGATCAGTTTGGAGCTTGTGGTTATCGACCATCTAAGTTCTGAGATCAAGGAAACTGTTATTTGATCTTAAAGCCTAAATTAATCTAACCATGATATTGTTCTCATTTCCAAAAGTTCTATAGCTTTAGCAAACGCCTCAAATGTTGATTTTTCTCTTACTCAACATCAATACCATTGTGAATACCATTTGTTTCCTTTCTGTAAAATTCTGTACCAGAAACTATATTGCGCCCAGGCAAGCAAGGAACGTCTTCAAGAGTAATAGTCTATCACATTTTTATGAGGACTGTGAACAATACAAGTAGAGCTCTATCTTTGTAGACCTACCTTCAACATTTAGCATCATCTAAAATCTACCGTCAAAGTCTTGTATTAAATAATGCAAGAATGTCAAACCCAAATGGGCGGGAAAAAGAGTTTGCTTAAGCACAAGCAGTAAAATGAAAGCTACAGGTATATTTCTACCATTAAAATCTTAAGACCCAATTAATCGCAAAAAAAAGGGAAAAAGTCCTGAATCATTTTGAAATGTATTGGAAGCCTTTTAGTCAGTCATATGTTCTAATCCATTTGGGCCTTTTAGATAAGTTGGAATTTCTTGGTTAACACTTTCTTTGATTCAGAAGATTCTTGGTTGTTTGCTTTTTCCAAGCTAATGGGTGCCTTCTCTTTAGTAAAGATATTAAGATGATAAAGAGAGTCGCTACTGATGAATACATTTTGCGAATTATAGACCTGAACGAAAACGTTTCTTAGGTTAAGTTTCGTGGTTTTTCTAGTGTTTTTTAGCAGATGACAGGCTGAATATCCTGCATGATAGCTTTGTGGGAGAAACAAACAGACTGAGTTTGCATACTGCCTTTAGCGTTCTAGCGTCAACTTGGCATTCCATTCATCCATCATATTATTATTATATTTCGTTTCTTTAAGGCGTCCAATACCTTTTGAAGGAGAGTCACGCGCCTTCTCAAGGAGGTGCTCTGATGTGATGCATCTTCTGTCTCCCACTGTGACAATCTTATAACCAGACCTCGAAGACGCTTTAGACAACTCGCTGCTAACCTTGAGATAATACACAATACGGAACTCTAAGAATTTCATTCTCTAAGCTTGGCTCAATTCATCCTGAAGTTTAAGATTCTTCCTTCCCAAAATATGATTTCAACAGGGCATTTGGTCCGTACTAGACAGTAGACTGAGCAAACCTGTACGCACGTCAATCCCCACTACGTCACAAAATAAGATGGATCAGTTGAAGTAGACATTTTGTTATTAGGCATCCAGCATATTGTTTTTCATGTGTCTCAAGTGAAGAATTTTTAAAATGACATTAGTTTTGTAGAACAATTTATTTCTTTGTTGACGTTTTGGGCAGAGTGTCAATCTATGTCAATCTAGAATCTGGTCTAATACTATCGCATTATTAACTGTCCTCACTCCAAATTAGTTTGTTTTGGCCAGTTAGACAGTTTGGGGTCCTTCGGCCAATAGAAGCTTTCAGGCTAAACTGCAACTAAGCTTTAATGAATTGTGACAGGCTCATTTTAATCAAACCATGCCATTGCAGTATCGTAGAGTGATACTTACAATTTTCCACAACACACAAAAAATTTTGAGCTGATTTTCTGGCCATTTGGCTTTTTAAAGCTTGTAAGACTTTCTGTAAGAGTTTCTTTTAGCCGGACCGCGTCGGCGGCGTAATGCAGAGTTGTAAAGCGATGTTTCTTGCTAAGTGATAAATGCGCAAAATTGGCAACAATATACAAAAAGTTGCAAGGTGCTTTTCTGGCCATTTGGCTTTTTATTGCTTGCGAGACTTTTTGAGTTCTGTAAAACTGCAACCAAGTCTTCCTGCCACATTTACTTTAGTCTAACCATTACGTGCAGAATTGTAGGGCTGTGTTTTTAGTGAAACAATAACTTTTCAAAATTTCCCAAAATACAAAAAAGGTCACGATGTGCTTCTCTAAGAGAAACAAAATCTTAATTCTGAGCTGAACTGTTCGGGCTAGTCGTGCTTTTCTGATTATTCGGGTTTTTTGAAAGGTAAGACCTTTTAAGTTTTATAAAAACTGCAAACGGGTTTTCATAGTTCTCGTCAGGTCTATTTAAGCGGAACCGTACTATGCAGGATTGCTGGACTGTGTTTCTTCTTATAAATGCACAAGATCGTCCACCACGACATGAAAAGAAGTAAAGGCTGAAGAAGCAAGATTTTAATACTTCCTGCCTGAAGTCCAAATCTGTGATTTGGAGTATCTCAGACCACAAACTGCGTCTGAAGAACTTTACAACACTGCAGTTTGTGCTAACCAAGGTTCTTATGAGTTACATTTCAAGCAGATTTGCATAGCTAGCTGACTGCTCTGCGTGGGCTTCCCTAATGACTCCTGATGTAAAAGGCGATCTAAAAGGCTTGGAGTTTTTGGTTTTGCATTCATTAAGAAATACTAACATTAGGTAAAGCTCTAAGCTCATTTGCAAAGTTAACACAAAAGTCAAATATGACTCGTGGTGCTGCATTTCAGTTATTCAACATTACAGACTAACTTTGGTTAAAACTGAAAGTTGCAGATACACAAGTTAAACTGAGTAATGGGAAAAAGCAAAGATTCATATGCATTTTAACTAAAGTTTTGACTGACCAGTACACAGCTACTATTAACAAATGTACAAAGCTACTTGTTAGGAAGATTCAAAGGGTAGGAAAGACTAAGGTTAAAACCTCTTCAGCATTTACCACACACCCTAGTTTAAATAGATGTTTTGGCTTTTATTAAGAAATCAGGCAAGTGTTGTCAAAAGACTGAGAAAGGCATAGTAGTTAGCAGTTGGGAAACGGCCACTTAGGCTTCTTACATTCCAAAGGCTTCCTGTGTTTTGGGCAACTGTGGTATTCTGCTGAAAAGAACTTATTGGATATTGTCAGACAGTGTCCAATTTTAACTATTCAAACTAATTTTGCCCTTAGACAACTCTTCTACTTGCGCCCTTGTCAAAAATAAAGTGTAAAAAATCTATTACAGATTGTTGCATACTCATTTCGTCGTTTTTAATTTTTTGCATATCTGGTTTTTTAAGTCTACGGTGCAAAGT
>VTPC01089487.1:75787-97249 GCA_011009095.1 Ignelater luminosus
TTTGTTTTTGAAAGGCAATACGCCTTCGCAAATAAAAGATTTAATGACAGCTCGATACTCGATTTTGTCCATTTTCACAAAAAAACTCATATCAACTCACTCAAACGACTGTTACATAAAAACTGCGCGTCCAGAATGGCTGAAACTTTGGTGAGTAACTGTCAACAGATGAACAACGAAATTCAGTAGCTTTTATTTACGAGTGCTGCCATCTTCACGTTGAGGTCGGAAACTTTTCAGACCACCCTCGTATAGACCTGAACGGAAACGTTTTTTAGGTTCAGTTTCGTGGTTTTTCTAGTGTTTTTTAGCAGATGACAGTCTGAATATCCTGCATGATAGCTTTGTAACAGAAACAAACAGACTGAGTTTGCATACTGCCTTTAGCGTTCTAGCGTCAACTTGGCATTCCATTCATCCATCATATTATTATTATATTTCGTTTCTTTAAGGCGTCCAACACCTTTTGAAGGAGAGTCACGCGCCTTCTCAAGGAGGTGCTCTGATGTGATGCATCTTCTGTCTCCCACTGTGACAATCTTATAACCAGACCTCGAAGACACTTTAGACAATTCGCTGTTAGACTTAAGATAATACACAATACGGAACTCTAAGAATTTCATTCTCTAAGTTTGGCACAATTCATCCTGAAGTTTAAGATTCTTTCTTCCCAAAATATGATCTCAGCAGGGCATTTAGTCTGTAGTAGATAGTAGACTGCACAAACCTGTACGCACGTCAACCTCCACTACGTCACAAAATAGGATGGATCAGTTGAAGTAGAAATTTTGTTATTAGGCATTCAGCATATTGTTTTTCATGTGTCTCAGGTGAAGAATTTTTAAAATGACATTACTTTTGTAGAACAATTTATTTCTTTGTTGACGTTTTGGGCAGAGTCAAGTAGTTGACAAAATCGTCTCCTACCTAACTATGGCAATCTAGAATCTGGTCTAATACTATCGCAGTATTAACTGTCCTCACTCCAAATTAATTTGTTTTGGCCAGTTAGACAGTTTGGGGTCCTTCGGCCAATAGAAGTTTTCAGGCTAAACTGCAACTAAGCTTTAATGAATTGTGACAGGCTCATTTTAATCAAACCATGCCATTGCAGTATCGTAGAGTGATACTTACAATTTTCCACAACACACAAAAAATTTTGAGCTGATTTTCTGGCGATTTGGCTGTTTAAAGCTTGTAAGACTTTCTGTAAAAGTTTCTTTTAGCCTGACCGCGTCGGCGTAGTGCAGGGTTGTAGGGCGATGTTTTTTGCTAAGCGATAAATGCGCAAAATTATCAACAATACACAAAAGGTTACAAGGTGCATTTTTGGCCATTTGACTTTTTATTGTTTGTGAGATTGACTTTTTATTGTTTGTGAGACTTTTTGAGTTCTGTAAAACTGCAACCAAGTCTTCCTGCCACATTTACTTTAGTCGAACCATTACGTGCAGAATTGTAGGGCTGTGTTTTTAGTGAAACAATAACTTTTCAAAATTTCCCAAAATACAAAAAAGGTCACGATGTGCTTCTCTAAGAGAAACAAAATCTTAATTCTGTTCGGGCTAGTCGTGCTTTTCTGATTATTTGGGTTTCTTAAGCAGGTAAGATCTTTTGAGTTTTATAAAAACTGCAAATAGGTTTTCATAGTTCTCGTCAGGTCTGTTTTAGTAGAACCGTACCATGCAGGATTGCTGGACTGTGTTTCTTCTTATAAATGCACAAGATGGTCCACCACGACATGAAAAAAAGTAAAGGCTGAAGAAGCAAGATTTTAATACTTCCTGTGTGAAGTCTAAATCTGTGATTTGGAGTATCTCAGACCACAAACTGCGTCTGAAGAACTTTACAACACTGCAGTTTGTGCTAACCACGGTTCTTATGAGTTACAATGACTCCTGATGTAAAATACTAACATTAGGTAAAACTCTAAGCTCATTTGCAAAGTTAACACAAAAGTCAAATATGACTCGTGGTGCTGCATTTCAGTTATTCAACATTACAGACTAACTTTAGTGAAAACTGGAAGTTGCAAATACATCAAGTTAAACTGAGTAATGGGAAAAAGCAAAGAGTCATATGCATTTTAACTAAAGTTTTGACTGACCAGTACACAGCTACTATTAACAAATGTACAAATCTACTTGTTAGGAAGATTCAAAGGGTAGGAAAGACTAAGGTTAAAACCTCTCCAGCATTTACCACACACCCTAGTTTAAATAGATGTTTTGGCTTTTATTAAGAAATCAGGCAAGTGTTGTCAAAAGACTGAGAAAGGCATAGTAGTTAGCAGTTGGGAAACGGCAGGGATATTGACTTACTTGCCACTTAGGCTTCTTACATTCCAAAGGCTTCCTGTGTTTTGGGCAACTGTGGTATTCTGCTGAAAAGAACTCCAATTTTAACTATTCAAACTAATTTTGCCCTTAGACAACTCTTCTACTTGCGTTCTCGTCAAAAATAAAGTGTAAAAAATCTATTATAGATTGTTGCATACTCATTTCGTCGTTTTTAATTTTTTGCATATCTGGTTTTTTAAGTCTAAGGTTCAAAGTGGTATGCACTGATGTTAAAGTTAAAAAAATCTCCGCTAAAGCATTGTTGAGAATTTCATTTAGGTTGGTTTTCAAAAATTCTTGAGCCGAATTTGGTCACTTATGACATAAAATTGCTTTGAGCTGCTGGGTAACGGAACTTTTTTTAACTATTGTGTTTGTAAAAGTTTCCATCATAAAATCCATTCAAGGACACTATCACTACATATTTGAAAGCGTCTTTTGTATAACTCAAAAGTTGTTCTTATCATTTTATGGTATTTTTTACTTTTTATTTTTAAATGAACCCATTATTTAGAGTAAGAAATATTTAAAATATTTTCACATGTTTTATTTTATAAAACAGGTGAATAATTAGAATTTTTAATTAAAACTTAAAAATATTTCAACTCACATTCATAAAAATGCTAGATTAGCTGTGGTATTTAAATTAAAAATACTTGAAAACGATTTTATCTTCTGAGAATGTAAAACGAATTTGTTCATATATTCACTTGTAACATAACTCGAATTTCTATTATCTTTTAATTCTTTTATGAATTGTTATACAAAATTTAGGTTCATTTGTAACACAAAAAGTTGCAAACTCATCGTTCTCTACGTTCCACGATTTCATAATAACAGTTTGAACAGTACTTTACGAATATAATATATAATAAAGCAACATTCCATCGTCCACATACCTGTTTCAACAAAAATATTTGAATAAATCTCGAAATGATGTAGTGGTCCCGAATTCACATTCAATTCATGGCTTGAATTCGTTCCCCATAAATAAAGAAACGATCTTTACACATAAATAATGGTTTAGTGCGAACTTATTCATGGATTTAGGAACATTCAGAATAAAAATCCAGCCTATCTGCCTAAAAGCAGAGAGATAGAGTGACAGTTTTTCTGAGGGACAATAGAATCTAGGGTGGACCACCACCGTTTCAGCTTAATCCACAACTCAAAACATTCACACTCTTTGTGTCAATGTACGAGAGTTTACGTCGTCGTGGCCTTTTCCAAAGTGAGATGTTAGCAAGGTATACTATAGTGGGTGAAGGTTTTATTGAGAAACACTGAATACAGAAATTGGAAAGATATGAATGCGAAGTCAGGTTTTGGTCCCTTGCTCTGATTAGCTCGTTTACGTCTTGAAGAGGTCTTCGTTATAATAGAGATGAAGAATGAGCGTGGAAATTGTGTGTAGATGTAATTCAATCGAAGACACTAATGTGCTGCCGTAATAAATCATGATCTCAATGCGTGTTTTGGTTGCGGGTGGCCAGAAAGTGTCAGAGTTAGGCGTGCTGACTTCATTACCGTAAACACGGCATCGCACCTGGGCTATACATCACGGACTCTAAAACCGAACCCGGGGCTCTTCCGGCCAGCTTATTGGGAACCAGGACAGCTGTGATAATGTGCTTTAGTTGAGATACTCGACGGGAGATCCCCGCAGTTAATCACTGCACACGCTTTCAATTCGTTGCGTATTCCCAGAAATCTCACTGAAAAAATTTCTTATGAACATTTTTATCCGGTTGTGGTTGTTGTTATGTGTCGGATTATCTCAAAAGCTATATTTAGATAATTTTCAATTCGATTGTCATGGAACTTGAATTATGCTCACGTTTAACATGAATTTGCAGTTACTTGCGTCGTGAACGTAATGTCGAATAAATTTTCCAACTATCATGTTGTATAAATGTTTGTTGCGTTATAGGGTTTCTTTATAAAAAAATAGATAGAAACGTTGCTTAAATAAACTTATACTTCGTATAGTTACTAACAGCCGCCATCGGTACTTAAGCCTTCACTTATAGAAGTTAAGTAATACTTGAAAACAAACATTTAATAGCTAATTTATGGCTGATGTTGATTTATGTTCACGAGTCTGCATTCACATACAGATAGAGGATATTCATGACACATTTTTTAGATGTACGTATTTCTCACTTGCATTTCGTATTTATTTATAATTTATAAAGTTTTAGTTTATTAAAAAAACATTTCATATAATAACCAACTAATATTTTCAATTATTATTAAAGATAATTTTTGCTGTTAAACAGATCTTAGCAACCAACGAATTACAATCATCTTAGACAAAAAATGTATTACAGTTACAATTACTTTTAAATTTGTTTCGTATAGGATGCGTCGAATTCGAGTAAAGTCGCATTATTTTGATATCAATATTCAGTATTCAAACAAAACCGGTCTTCAATAAATTTAAAAATGAAAAAATAACACTTGAAATAGAAATGTTTACTCTGATAAACCAAAGACATTTTTGCAAACTGTACTAAACCCTTCACTTTCTTTTTCTTAAATTTTCCTCAATGTAAACCAAAGAGTTCGTCCAGTCTCAGCAGTGTTTCTTAAAACAAACTAAATAAATAAAGAGTCCAGATCAAATCAAATTGAATGTGCCATCTTCCAAGATTTAAATTCTGGTAACAGTTTATCTCTTTAGTTCTCAGGTGAACAGTTCAATCCAAAATAAATTCTTTACATGAGAATTGTGGATAGCACTATAAAAATCAAATTTTCAACTCATCGCTGTGTAGGTATCTTTAAAAATCTGAGGGCCCACAGGTTCAGTCAATAGGAAGAAAACGATGGAATTATACCAAGCAACAAACGTTTCATCTCGCAGAGTAGAAATGAGTCACCTGCTACAGACGTTCAGATATTAAACATATAAGAAATAGTTTTAGCTTAGAACTAAACTCTTTGAGCGCTCAAATCAAAATCGAGAAAGTTCTTTGCTATGAAACTCTGCATTCTGAATCAAGCCTTTTATGCAAACTATCCTATCAAACTTCAAAACTTAATAATTCGATCTATCTTAAAATTGAACATTATCTATTATTTCCTCATCTGCCAGCCAGTTTTCTAGTTTCCTTTAAAGTGATCTCATAATTTAGAAAAAAGGACAGCACCCTGGAAAACTCAGTTCTGACACATCAATTCCTAACAAAATCACCAGATAGAGTTGATTTTCTTGCTTGAAGAATTTATTCCACAAAGTATCATGATTAGATGGTCATGACTATGGTCATGATCATGGTCATACCACCAACCAGGACCGACTTAAACTTTAAGCTCAGGCCGCAAGGATATGAGACAGCCCGATCCATATTCGTTTTTAGCCTTCTAAAAAAGATTAATGGAAGGTAAAGCCCGACCTTGGATCACTAGAGATGGCCTGTTGAGTGATGCAGCCCAACGCATGTTTGTATGCAGAGATGCAGCTTCTAGGTTTTACATCATTATTGATCCTACATAGAATTTCCGAAAGTCTACGCCTAAAAGAACACTCAAACTCACCTACTCATTCATTCAAATGTTTTGCTTTTTAAGTCTCTCAAACTACCGGATTTTTTCACAATTTTTATACTGCTAGTGCTTTTAATACAAGGCTTAACAAAGCAATGCCTTTTGCTTCGTAGAACACAGTTAAAGAAAGATTGTTCTTCAGCACCAAAATGTCCTAGTTTAAAGAAAGGTTCAAAAGATTCAAAAGACGGAGAACGTCTCTACCACCATTTAAAGAAAGTTAAATATCTACGAACATGCCCAAAATCTGATTTGGCCCTTTATAAATCTTAAGAAACATAAGTTGGTTGTTCCAAAAGTTTTGAGATTTGATTAAACCGAAAGCGATTGATGAAATATTTTTATTGGATTTTATAGCGTAGCTTGTTTTGAGTTGTCAGACCAAGTTGCAACCTGTTTCTGCTATTCACTTGTTTTTTATAGTATTTCAAATCGAATGCTACAATGAAGTTGACGCGTGAGCATTTTCGTGCGATGATTTACTATGATTTGAATGAGAATGAGTGCGTGAAAAGTTTAAATGATATTTTTGATGAAGAAAGTCCTTCTCGGGTAACAATCAATCGGTGATACAGTCAATTTAAACGAAGATGTACAACAATGACAGACGAAGAAAGAAGCGGACGACCTAACACTGCAGTCACTCTAGAAAATGTTATTGCCGTTGAAAATCTAATAAGAGATAGTCGTCGATTAACTTGTTGAGAAATCCAGAATATTATTGACATTGGATCGGCAGAGTAGAAACTATTCAACAAGAACACTTACGAGTTACGAAACTTGTGTCCGGTTGAGTCCCACATTCTCTTATTCAAAGACAGAAAGGCGCACGAGTCGATTGGTGCCGCTACGTGCTTAGGAAATTTTATAATAACAATTCTAAGAGCGTATTTGACATTGTTACTGGAGACGAAAGCTGGATATACCAATTTGATCCCGAATTAAAAGGACAATCCCGAGTGTGGGTGTTCGAATGTGAAGAAAGACCAACAAAAGTAAGAAGACCAAGAAGCGTTAAAAAAACTGATTGCCAGTTTTTTGCATCAGTGCTTCTTGAGACACAAAAGACTGTTACCGCTGAGTGGTATGGTTACCATCTGTCTACCACAAGTCTTTCGGGCAATCGAAAAAAAACTATCAGGGCCGGTGGAACATTTGATTTCCACGGTCGGCCACCCACCATATGCTCCGGACTTGGCGCCGTGCGATTTCTTAGAAAAAGTTACGAGGGCGTCGTTTCGAGTCCCTTGAAGATGCGTTGGTGGCATTTGAAGAAGAGGTATGAGCATTTTCTGAAGAAAAGTGGAAATTATGTTTTGAAAATTGCTTTTTCGAATGAAACTATGTACAGATGCTGGTGATGAATACTTTGAAAAAATTTGACAAAAAACTTTTTTAAAAAAAATTTTACTTGTTTGATTCTCAAAATTGTTGGAACAACCAACGTAATTATGAAAGCAAATCGAACTATAACTTCCAATAGATCACCTGCGGTGGTTTAAAGTCGGGCTTCGACCTTCATCAACCTTCTTAAAAAAAAGTAAATATGAAGGCAAGTTGGACTGTAGCTTCCAAGTCATCTCCTTTGTCCTCCATTTATCTTCTGAAGAAATATAAATACAAAACCAAGTCAAGTTGCGGCATCCAACAAACCACCTGCGGTATTCAGAATCGGGTGCAAACAAAAGTAAATGTAAAACCAAGTCGGGCTCTGACTCCAACAGGTCACCTATGGTGGACTGAAAGATTCACCCTTGATTAAGTTTTTTAAGAAGAGTAAATACAAAAAGCAATGGGGCTGCGATCACCAACAGGTCACCTGCTGTAGTCTAAAATCCGTCTTCGTTTTTTGTTAACCTTAAGAAACGTAAATACGAAAGCGAGTCAGCTGCGATCTAGAGCAGGTAACTTGCGGTGAACTTAAGTCGAACTTCGTCCTTTATCAATATTCTTAAGAAAAGTAAATATAAATATATAAAAGCAGGTCGGGTTGCGGATTCTAGTCGGTTTTCACTCATCATTAAAGTTAGGAAAAGTAAGTTTGGAGCGAGACGGGTTCGGCTTGCAACAGGTCACTTGCGCTTCGTCCTTCAACAACCTTTTTAGAAAAAGTAAATATGAAAGAAGGTTCGACTGCGGCTGTCAACAGTAGGTAAATATGAAAGTGGGTGGTGCTGTGCCTTCCAACAGGCCACCTACGATAGCCTAAATTCGGGCTGTGCCATTCAATAACCTTTTTAAAAAAAGTAAATATGTGAAGGCGAGTCGAAGTCGAGCTGCGGTTCCCAGTTCTCCATCCTTCATTAGACTTACGAACAGTAAGTACGAAAGCTAGTTAGATTACGGCCTAAAGTCGAGCTCCATCCTTCATCAACATTCTTAAGCAAAGTAAATATGTAAAAGTGGGCCAGATTGCGGTTTCCAGCAAGCCACCTGTGATGGCCTAGTCGGTCCTCTCTCTTCGTTAAATTTAAAAAGCGAAAGACGAAAGTGATTTTGACCACGGCCTCCAATAAATCATTTAGGTAGCTCAAAGCCGGCCTTTGTTCTTCATCAATATTTTTAAGAAAAATAAATACGAAAACGTGTCGAGCTGCGTCTTTAATAGGCCACCTACGGTGGCCTAAAATCAGATTTTGCTGTTTCTTAATCTTATCCAGAAAAGGAAATACAAAACCGGATCGTGTGGCGGTAAATACGAAAGCAGGCTGTGGTTACCTGTATTCAGGGTTTCCCGTTCATTAATCTAATCATGAAAATTAAATACAAAAGCGGATCCGGCTGCGGGAGCCAAAAGTCGGGCTTTGACTTTTATTAATCTTCTTCAGAGAACTAAAGACAAATATTGGTCGGGTTGAATGAAAGAGAATAAGAATCTGAGTTTGCCTCAGATCGCATTTAGTTCTAAGACCGACCCTCCCAAGGACCAAACGACGCAACCATGTTTATTCCAAGGGTACCACCACGCAAGGATAGATGTCCCGGGTGTGTCGTCGTTATTGTTAACCAAATATTATCTGTTAATGTAACCAACAACGTATTCCACTGGATTAAGAGGTAAATGGCGCCAAAAATGCGTTTCATCTCTTTCGAGAACCGAGTTCTAATCAAAGCCAGAAACTAACCAGAAATAAGACTGCTAACCTAATTACCAAAACTTATTGGAATGAGATTTTGGAATCAATTTCAAAAAAGGTTTATCTACGTACTCAGTGGTTTTTTTTGCGAGTAAGTTTACATTCGATAGAATGACCAAGTCGACATCATTAGTAAGTCATGGTGGGTTGGGTTCGATCTTCATTTTAAGTAAACTTA
Source organism: Ignelater luminosus (assembly GCA_011009095.1). NCBI lineage: Eukaryota > Metazoa > Arthropoda > Insecta > Coleoptera > Elateridae > Ignelater > Ignelater luminosus. Next base: position 84,991 of record VTPC01089487.1, read on the forward strand.
TTATCATTGTATTGCCTATTTAGATGTTCTAGAAATAAAATAAAATAGCAGTAGGGCCAGATAAGGACGATATTAATCTACGTGCTAGTATTTTGAAAACCCTCAGACAACAGCTTCAGATGATATTTGGTGAATGTGAAAAGAATCTTCACTCCGGATAAGTAAATGCCAAACAACTAACGACTTGGTGTGTCTACACTTGTTTATTGTCATTTGACATTTTTCTTTATTTTAGTTTCTTGGTCTTTCTGATTGTTTCTTTATTTTTCCTAATCGCAATCGTGTACCTATATTTCATCGAGGTTGTGTCTTTCTTGTTAGTACCTTCTTCTTCATCCAATGTTAGTTTCGTCTTTAGTTGCTTGTTTCATATCAATTTAATCAAAAAGAACTTTCTTCTTTCCGTACTCAGTATCGTATCTATTCCAGTTGTGATGACTATTGGCTTTCAGATGTGATGCCCATAGGATTCTAGAAACTAAAATGTTTGACATGCTACTTTTTGAAGTAGAAAAGTATCTTCGAGCTTGCCGTTTTGTCACGTTTGCTTTTGATAATAAGAGATGATAGCACCTGAATGCTTAGAATTTTGTTTGTTAGAACACCCAGTATGTAAATTAGTTTGTTAGGTAACATCACCTTGTGAGTAGGTTCTTATCAAAACAGTACCTTCATAGATTACGTGTACATCGAACAACGTACAAAATGATGATTTTTGAGATTGCGAGCATTTCGATTTTCAATTCGTTTTTAAGTTCGAATTCAATTAAATATAAAATAAATATAAAAATAAATCAGGCTTTCGTATTTTGAGCTTGAAAGCACAACAATAAAAGCTCGGCGTAAAATGTTAGAATTTACAGTAACACATTGACGTGTAAAATCTGGTCGAACCCTATTGTACACCGCGACAATATTGTCGACTTTTTGATCCGATTTGTCAGATCGTCCGGTGGGTGGGTCAGGAAGCTCTCTGATCCTTTTTCTATATCGTTTCTAGTTCAACAGTACGGTTTTGAAAGTGAAAGGATATGTAGAAGTTTGTAAATCGTAATGGGAAACTGTACGGTGGCCAATATAATCCGCTTTCTGTCCGAACTTCAGTAGATATAATGATGAAAATAACACATGTGACAGCATACGCGTTGTTCTGACTATAAGGGTGTCTTACTGTCAACGTAACAATTGCTTTGTGTGTTGTGTTGAACTGAAAAAGGCCCATTCCATTCCCTAATCGCATTACCAACAGAGTTTGTTTGCTACAAACTTACTAATTATTGGCACAAAAGTTTCGTCATGAGAAACTACTAGACTTGTTTACTTTTAATCGTGTTTACCTGAAGGAAATCCTGTCATTTTAATACCCTACAAATTTAATCTTGTTTTCGACTAAAAATCTTTCGAGACCCTTTTAGAAAAGTACATTTTTTTTATTTAACCCAGATTGTAGGATAACGTTGACATTTCTATTTCCTTTTATTTTAACAATGAGCTTTCTTTTTTTTACTAATTAGTAAAGAAAACAACGAAATTTATTAATTAGAAGAAACATACCTTGTTGTTGCATAGCTTGAAACAGAAGATGAATATTTTTATCTGCATTTGGTATATGTGACTCTTTTACTAAATGACATTAGGATTGACCGCATCGACAGATCGGTTACCCTCGTTAACGCCAGCTGACTAATGGCGGAAGCATTAGTGCTATCAGCTACTAAATAAGGCGATCACGCCGTATAATGGGTGGTTTTCCGGTTTGTCCCATTCCCATTCTTTTCTTGTTACTAGTGCTGGTTATACAGTAATTATATTAGAAATGATGCGGCTACTTAACTCAATGATTAGAGGGGCTGATATTTATGCCGTGTAGATAGAGATAGACTTGAAATAACGAAACATGCTACTGACTACTCACGAAAGACCTACAAATATTCTAAGATAACTTATTGGGAAAACATTCACATTATTATCACAATACTTCATCTTCAATTATTATTATTAGCAAAATTCAAATTCAGTTATAAAATATCAATAATGTAAGCAGCTTTCAAACGAATATAATACAATCGATACCTAAATATTAAGTTTTTATAGTGAAGTTTATTCCATTGCAAATTAATCTACCAGCTGTCATCAAAATAATACCTTAACTGTGATTTTTTATTTTAATTTTGATTTTAGTGAAATTAGAGTTTTTGAAAAACCTTACATCTAGTTTTTAACATTCTCAAATTGCCTACTATTCTCTTACCACATTACTATGGCAACTACAACGTCAACAAGTTATGATCATTGTATTCATTTCATCGTTAGCAGATAACGAAAAATGATGAGAAATGATAATCATGTGAGTAGCCTAAACTATGCATCCAACCATTACAGAAAAGGCATCCAAAGAATCATAGACCATTATAACATTTCAATCACTGTTCGAGTTTGTCATAATAGAAGATAGATACTTTTCGATAAAGAGTGTTCCACTTAAATTTGAGACCTTTTAAGAACCTACTAAACTCTTTTATAATCTTCACTGACAAGAAGCTCTTTAAAATGACTTATAACACTATATTTTGTTATACCCAGCAGATTTTAATTTTAATAACATCTCTATCCATGTAGTAATGATTAATTAGTTTTAATAACTGCAATTAAAAATGTATTGAAGTCTGGTAATAAAGTACGCGTAGTTTCTTTGTAGAGCTTTTTTTCTGGCTTGATGAAGAAATGTTCCCTGTGTTTTTCCATAAACATTTATATTTAATTTCTACTGAAGAACGAAGCTCAGGATTTCTAACATTTTAGACATACCGCAACCTAGCTGTTAAAAAATATGTGACATTGTAATTGAATATTAGGCAAATTTGTCCCAATCAGCAAATAAAGGTAGACTCAGCAGGATTCACAACCAAACTGTTGTACTTTGTAAATAGAATGGTAAAGTGTATGGTATGGCTATTTGAGGTGTGGAACTGTCCTGTACAGCAGCAGTTAGACGACAAATATTTGTTTAAAACGCAACTGACCGCAACGGAGAACTTTGGTGATTGCAAATAATGCTACCATTCAGCAACTAGCCCTATAAAAGCTTAATTTGTTTTGTGATTTCCAGGTTGTCTAATTTGTCTAAAAACATTTAACCTACTAGTATCTTGCATAAATTAGACTACTAAAAGATATTATACAAAAAGGCCAAGGCAGTAAATTACAAAAACCAAAGGTTAAGATAAAAGAGAGGGATATACAGTTGGAAATTTTATGAATGAGGGTCCTTGAAGAAAATTGACAGACCATTCTGACCTATCTGGGAAAATGTGAGAAAGGACAGCCTTCTGTCTAAATGGAGGTGCACCTGTCGTCATAAGCATTTTTTTGACCAAATCGTTTAGAAACAATTTTTTGTTGAAGAAAGTTAAACGTCTTTTTGCAAAAATCAGTCAATCTAAATAGAGCCTCTTTCTTTAATAACCCGAAAATAAGTGTTTTGTATTTAGAATGATTTGAACTTGATCTTCATTTTTATGCAATCCACTAATTGGCTTCGATGTTGTATCCCAAGTAGATAATCTTGCTCTCTAACAACTGAGATTTTTTTTCCTCAAATCCAATCTTTCGTTCCTGCAAAGCTGTAAAAAGTTCCAACTTCTAAGTAAAGACGTTTGAAAATCAGTTAAAGCAACTTTATGTCATCAAAGGATGCTTGTACTTATTCCTTCCATTTCAGAAAGTATGGCATCCAGGTACTTTTGCCAAAAAGCGTGGATATTTAAAGTTTTAACGCTAATCTACTTACCTTGAACAAATCTAAATTGGCTGTCACTGTCAACAATTAGCTGTATCATCACGTACTTTCATGTTCAAGTAGGCTTCTTTAACATTTAACTTTAAAAAGTATTTTGCACTGAAGATCTTGGACAAGAACCATTTCTTGATATTTGAAACAAGATATTAACGGTTCAACACTTTCATAAGTAAAAATGTATTGTGCCCATTCTCGTCGCCAACTAAAAAAGGTTCGTTTTAGAAAGCAAAGTCGGTTCGCGTCTAATTTCACCAACGTATTACTAAGTTTGCAGGTTTAGCTAATCATCGAGTAAGTTGCTACTTATGTAGACATTTTGTCGTTTCTTTACCAAGTAGAAGTACTTCGCTAAGAAAGTTAATGGTACGAGACATAGTTACTTTAAGGATCAATTATTATTAGAATTTACAAGGTTCTTAGAAATTATGGATTTCTTGTAATAGAAGATCTGGCTCCTTACAAACTTGCAACTTTCGAAATCACAAATCGACGCTTATGGTTTTGATCTGAAGGAAAATAATTGAAAACTAAACGTACAGAATGCGTTCAGAAAGACCTTCACCTAGAAAGACTTGTATGACATGATACATGGTTAACCTCTAATTGTTTACTTTGACTATGAATCCAAACAACTGTTTGTACAGTGTCTCATTGCTTACCACTGCTTACAAATATGCAACCTTAACCAGTGGTCGAAGTGGCAAATTTTTTTTTTACCGGAATGGACTCAATGATGCCATATTAACCTCTTTGTGGACTATACGCAACCTACACACAGTTAGTGGGTCCTTGGGGGACCCCCGCTATATGATTATTTTGTAGAACTTCCTTGCCCCCCCCTATATGATTTTGTGAGACTTTCCTGGGGATCCCCCTATGAAACTGAAAATTGAAAGGGGCTGGTGGACCTCTCGGAGTGATGAGCCCCACGCAATGGGGCCCAATATCTGAAGAGACCGGCCTTATGACAAAAATCAAATAGCGAGCTCGGATCAACTTTAGTGTAAAATAGATGGTCAACAGATATTCGAGATAAAAACTAAATAACTAAAACTTTCGTCATAAGGCCGATTTCTTCAGAGAGGGTTACATGTACAAAATAATAAATTTAATATGACAGTAAACAAATTTTCTATCAATTAAACAGAAGAAAAAAAGAAAAACAATCACTAAAGATGGTTCCAGATGGCTTGATAGTCACACGTCAAACTACGAGGTTGATGAGCACCAGCGAGATGGGGGGATCAGTTCTTTTTAAAGAACAGCTCCGATTTGTTCCGTTCTTTTTAAAGAACAGTGCCAAAAAGTCGTTTCGTTCCGTTTCCGGTTTTTTCCGTTTTTTTTGTTTTTTTTTTTGTCGACAGGCTCAACAACTAAAATAATAGCAGCAAATTGGAAAAAATATAACCGAGTATAAAAAGAACGCGAACGATTCTTTTTGACATTTGAGAAGGCCCGTTCTTGATCCCAGTAAAGAACGACTACAAAAGAACGACTCCGAAAAGATCGTCACATCTCTGAGTACTACACTTTGAATAGTTAGCATGCCATCGTTCTCAAATTATAAATCAGAGTAAACAATGTTAATTGCACTGAATATTCGTTCACATTTGGCAGTAGATACAATCCTATACAACTAAGGTATTGGCAGTCTACATTAGTAAACTTATCGGTTCGGATACTTTATTACTGAATTCTACATAGCCCCGAAAACTTCGGATGTAGTCATGGCCGGTTAGTTGAAACCTTTCACACAACTGTTTAATTTTCTCTTCCCCGTACCTTAAACTGACTTCCTGTGCCCAATGATTAGGGTCAAGTATTATGGTTTTATAAACTCATCATAATCATCTGAAATGTGAGGTTCTATTTCAGATCTGTGTGACGAGGAACACCCCAACAAACGCTGGCAAAAATTTTCCGCTACACTTCTATAAAACTGTGAGCTATCTATTTTTTTTAATTTTTTCCTATCGTGCAATTTCACACCACTGAATTCAAGTATGGATATAGACCTTTCTGCTTCTTTGAAATACGAACCCGGATTCTGTATTATTGATCCCACCACACGAATTTGGCGTAAAATTAAAATTTGAGTATCAGGAAGAGTTTTTCCTCGTTTTGGTATAATTCTAATGATAAATACGAGAAACACAAACCCAGAAAACTTCAAAGCTCGTGTTTATCTTTTAGGTGGGGCCATTCGTGGACCGCACGAATCTTATCAGGATCAGCCGCCACTCCATCTTCGGATACCAAGTGACCAAGATATCTGATCTCTTTCTGGAACAGATTGCACTTCTTCGGACTCAACTGCAGATTTGCTCCACGTAATCTCAGAAACACATCTTCCAAGTTTTTCACGTGTTCCTCAAACGTTCGACCAATCACAATAATATCGTCGAGGTAAACTAAACAGGTCTTCCAAGACAAACCTCTCAGGATCAACTCCATCAATCGTTCAAACGTTGCTGGAGCGTTACACAGACCAAATGGCATAACTGTAAACTGCCATAGGCCAGAACCAATAGTAAAGGCAGTCTTCTCTCGATTTTGGGGTTCCATTCCAACCTACCAATACCCACTCTTCATATCCAGGGTGGAAAACCACTTGGAACCAGAGAGTGTCCAAAGTGTCATTAATTCTGGATAACGGATAACTATCTTTCTTGGTGACACTATTTAATTGTCTATAGTTGACACAAAATCGTGTACTACTATTTTTCTTCCTTACCAAGACGACAGGTGATACCCAAGGGCTGTTTGAAGGTTCGACACTTTGGCTAGCCATATCTTCAATAATCTTTTCTGCTTCTTCACGTTTCGCCCATGGTAACCTTCTTGGATGTTGTCGTATTGGTTGAACATCTCCCGTATTGATCTTATGGGTCACTACACTGGTTTTACCCGCCAGTCCTTTATCAGGAGCAAATACATCTTTGTAACGACCAATTAACTCTTGCACCCTAATCTTTTGGCTTGTAGTTAAATTTTTACAAGAAGCTGTGATCATTGCTTCTACGTTTACCGAGCTTCCGGAAGAACTCCACTTGTCTTCGTGCACCGTACTAAAGAGGACACCGGCACACAAGAACCGATTTCGGTGTTCTTCTTTAATGACATTGGGAAATTGTTGACATTCATTAATCGAATAGGCGTTAGCTCTTTCACATTCATTAACACTTTCCCAATCAGAATACCTTTTCCAATGTCTTTGTTCTAAGGCACCCATACAACCTGCCCGGAGATTTCCATCCATTCGGGCCATAACAGCCTTCTCACTACGCGCCGGCAAGGTAACGTCATCGAAAAGCATTACTCGAAGCGACTCGTCATCTTTTTGGTGCATGGGGACTTCTTCGTTGTCTACTCGAAGGATTCCATTCTTCATATCTAATGTAAACCCAAACTTTTTCAACAAATCCATTCCCAGGATAACTTCGTCAGCTATATCCGCTACCAACACCCGATGCGTGGAACTCTTGAAACCAATTTCCATTTCCATCATCAGTTCCCCAAGAACATCGGTATGCTCACGCGTAGGACTCTTGATGGCTGTAGCTTTCTATCTTCAACAATATCAGGACGGATTATTGTCCTTGTTGCTCCCGTGTCGATCAATAACGAACACGTCTTCCCGAAAATACTGCCATCGATGTAAAAGCTGTCTGGTTGATACCGTAACGAAGCCACTAGGAGGGTAGTTTCCGGGACATGACTTAAGGAGGCCGACGTTCACTCTTTTACATTGACCTGCACTAGTTTCTCTTCATCCTGGTTATTCCTAACTGCACCACTCTTGGTGCAATTACTTCTAAGGTGACCCTGCTTACCGCATCTCCAGCACTGTAGTCTTGCTTTCTTCGATCGCTGTTCTTCAAACATTTGCTTTATCATTCGTTTCATTTTTTCCTCCATATCTTCTGCCTCGGGACTTCGCACACGGACATGACCATGGGATGTTCTCTTGGCTGCTTCAAACTCAAGCACTTTTCAATTTTACATGACGCGCAAGTCTCAAAGCCTGTTGGGTTTCAGAATCTCGAACAGCGTCGATAAAGGTTTAGACAGCCAGCTGCTCAAGAAAGATCTGCGGAGCCTCTGGATATGCTAGCGTAATCAAACGCTCTATGTCCGCTTGGAGTTCTTGTAAACTCTCTCCCGGTTTCTGCATTTTACTTTTTAGTTGCGCGTAGTATACTTGGTGGAGGTGTTTATCTCCATAACGCATATCTAAACGTGATGCTAACTCATTGAGATTTTTTTGCAACTGGTACGGAACGGAACGTATCACATCCAGGGCGTCTCCACGTAGAGCCGCTATCAGAGACGCTGCCTTTTCTTTTTCACTCCACTTATTAGTAATAGCAGCCGCTTTGAACTGCATTAAATAAGTGGACCAGGCTATCTTTCCATCTAAAATTGGAGGTTGAACATGATTTTTCGACGTGCCATTGCTTCCATTATCCGCAAAAAGTTGTTCGCGGATCACCCGTTCCGCAGGTGGAAGTTGTATATCTTCAGGTACTTCGCTACGAGCGTCTACTTTTTCTTCCACGACTTGACCCATAGTAAACATCGCAAGCTTTTGTTGTAGTTCGTCATATTTTTGAAATAATCCATCAACTTGCTCTTTCATTGTTTCTATTTTTTGATTCATTTCACTTTGCACGTGATAACTAATAATGAGTCAGATTCAGATCCTAAAAAATCTCTCTCTTTATCCAAAATGCAATTATATTCCTGATCTGATCTAAGTAGTCGCAGGCAACTTCACGGAGAATATTATAGAACTGATTAACATTATGACAGACTTCTACATAACACATCGTTCAATAAGTCCCGAGACTAACCCAGAGATGGTGCTAGTAGTACTAAACTAGCCAGGTTTCCCTAGAGTGCGAACCTTCACATGAAACGTGTAAAAATTTCACGTCGATTGGACCACAAACAGCAGAGTTATCGAGGTTAGAGTAAAGTCACTTTGTAATTTGTTTGAAAAATGGAACAAAGCGAGTTTCGCGTGTTGATAAAACATTGTTTTTTAATGGGTAAAAACACCGTAGAAGCCCAGCAATGGCTTGAGAAACGTTACCCGGACTCCTCTCCATCCAAATCAACGATTTGTCGTTGGTATGCTGAGTTTAAACGTGGTCGTACGGACACAAACGATGCGGAACGTTCGGGTAGGCCTTTGGAAGCCGTCACACCGGAAAATGTGAGTGAAGTATTCAGAATCGTAATGAAAAATTGCAAAGTAAAGGTCCGTGAGATTGCAGAAATGACACAGATATCATCTGGAAGCGTATTTACAATCCTTCATGAAAAATTGAGCATGAAAAAGGTTTTTTCCAAGTGGGTGCCGCGATTGCTTTCAATGGAACAAAAACAGCAACGAATCGACGATTCAGAGAGCTGTTTATCGCTATTTACTCGCAATAAAAAGGATTTCCTGCGTCGATACGTGACCATGGATGAAACATGGATACATCATTTCACTCCGGAGTCGAATCGGCAATCATCTGAGTGGCGCATGGCTGGCGAAAGCCGCCCAAAGCGTCCAAAAACGCAACAATCTGCTGGCAAAGTCATGGCGTCTGTTTTTTGGGATACACATGGCGTCATTTTCATTGACTACCTGGAAAAAGGTAAATCGATCAACAGTGATTATTATATTGACTTGTTGGTACGTTTGAAGGAGGAGATCGCAGCAAAACGACCGCACATGAAGAAGAAAAAAATCCTTTTTCAGCAAGACAATGCACCATGCCACAAGTTCATGAAAACAATGGCAAAAATCTACGAGTTGGGCTTTGATTTGCTTCCCCACCCCCCGTATTCGCCAGATTTAGCCCCCAGCGACTACTGGCTCTTTGCTGATCTCAAAAAAATGCTCCAGGGAAAAAAATTTGGCTCGAATGAGGAGGTCATTGCCGAAACTGAAGCCTATTTTGAAGCAAAGGATAAATCCTTCTATAAACATGGTATAGAAATGTTGGAAAGGCGTTGGAAAGATTGTATCACTCTAAAAGGAGATTATATTGATGAATAAAAATGATTTTTGCAAAAAAAAAAATGTTGTTTTCGTTGTTAGTCTCGGGACTTATTGAACGATGTGTTACGTTAGAAAACCAGAAATACCATCGGACATACTCTATAGAGAAGAATCTAAAGCTGACGTGAACAAAACTTTCAAAAACCAAAATTTCTACTAGAAAAGTAGTAAAGAGCGATTGTGGATGTACTACATTACTCTCAAGCAATGATATCTCCGTAATCATGGAAAACTGGTTACATGTTGATATTGAATGATTGCTACTGTCACCTCCCGAAGTATTGGCTCTTGAAACACTCTGTACGTAAATAAGAAAATTTGCACGTCTTTCTCTTTATTAATATCGACCAATAATTAAAATATCGTCCACACACCAAAGTTTCCTTTTAAGGATCAAAAATTTCAATTTGGACTTAAATAGGTTTTGAATCCTCATAATCGATGTGATTTGTGGTTATTGGCTTAAATTGCATTTTTCTCGTCGCTATTATACCCTTCTTGATTCCTTTCTAAAGTTTCATTTATTAAATTATTAGCATTCGACTTTTTAATGTTTAGAGTGCTACCAAACAGCTTTTTAATGTGTCTAACAATTCTATCTAAACCACAATCTGAAGTAACTTAACATATGAGTTCGTAATGTTAATGTAGTTAATACACCTGCACGTAAGTACCTACCACGCTGTCTCTGCTCTACATAATAATACACTAAGACCATTCGTCTAGCTATTATAATAATATCTGGGATTAGATACATCTTCTTCTTACCATACACATGTCTTCTCTCAGTTTGAAAGATAATAAGTGTACAATTGTATGTTTAACTTCTCTCTGTGGGGTCCTTTGTGTTTTTTATTTATAATTTACAGACTTATTTAAATTTGATTTTAATGTAATCATTGTAGCATACAGTTAACACTTGTTTTAAAAAGTGATTTTATCTACTAAATTTATCATTGAATGTTAAATAATGTTGAGAAAGATGTATCAGACACACATACAAAACTAGAAAAAATCGAAAAAAAATGAGAACAGTGTCCGATACAAATCAAACTAAAAAACCGAAACGCTTTTAAAACCGGGATTTTATAATCAGACGGCAGGTCTTAAATAAAATAGTAAACTTGTCAGTTACTGAAGCATAACTCGTACAGAAGCTAAACATGCAAGAGAACTTTGCTTCTATTCAATTTAAATGAAAATCACTTTAGATGTTCGTTGTCTCAGACCTATAATTTACACGATGTGTATCACACATGAAACTTGTACTATTTATTAATTCACGGATTAGTAACGCCATATAAATAAATAAGTTAATTATATGCTTATCTGCGAACTACACGAAAATACAATTCATATCAGAGACTAGTTTTATATTATTCAACCTCCGCATTCTGTTTTGCGGTTCTTCTTCCCAGCATACCTACGTTACGTACGCAATATTTCTTGGGTGTAAACTCCCGGCCTTCCTGCACATGCAAATATTTTCTAATTCCATCAACGTATGTACATCTGCAAGAGTGTGAATAACTGTTTCAATTAATACAACAATAATATCCGGTACAAGTTGTAATGCAAAGGATGTGAGTGTCGGAAACATATACCTACATGACTGCAACTTGACGTAATTTATTGAATTTATATGTGCATACTTGGACTTAACATTCGACAAAAATATTATTATAAGCACTGACACCAAACGGGTATTGCTGTAATGAATAATTTCCTCCATACACAGTTATAACAAAGAATAGGGCATTCGTTAATATTAATTTGGAAAAATGCGTAAATTATTGACTTCCGTGGAATTCTTCACCTGAAACAGACAGAAAAGTAGACGTAAAGGAATAATTACCTGTTCTAACTTTAGTATTACGTGAGATTTCCTAACATGTCTAGTAAGAGGTGATATTAAAATTTTTACATATACAATTTTAATCTGGCTTTGACGAACATTTTGGTTTATAAGTAGAACTATGAAAGGTAAATTATAGACAGTGAACCATATTATGTACATACATGCAGGTATCAACATTTGCATGTAATTCGTTTTATATCGTTACACATTAGGATTGGGTACTAAATAAAGATAATATTAAGAAATTGAATTACTGAATTATTAGATTTAGCCCAGTCACTTTATACGAGGGTTGCTATTTATATTTCTGGCCTAACAATGAAAAAACAAGTATTTATGATAGAAACTAGATTTATTGTTTATCAAAATATTCTCCATTAAGATTGATACACTTTTTCATGCGTTTGAACCAATTTTCAAAGCACTTTTTCCACTCTGAGGCAGCTCTAAAATATGCGTTTTGAAACAAAAACGGCTTTTTCTGGTGTTGAAAATCGTTAACCACGCAGTTTGTTTTTGATGTACGGGAATAAAAAGAAGTCATTGG